>CM061133.1:21062996-21087993 GCA_030789695.1 Scilla litardierei
GAAAATCGAATGCTACCCTCCTTAAAATAGACGTAGCTAGAGTTCAAGCGAACTAAAAATAGAAAGATTCTAAGAAGGTCAATCGAAAGGTCATCAAGCTAAAGGAAGGGTGATGAAGTAGAAGTGGGTAGATAGTTCAACCTATGAAAAATCACTCTAACTGCTAGCAAGGAGGTTACAAAGGAAGGTATATCCAAAGAATGGAACACGAATTTCTAGACAAGGGTTAGGAGTTCAAAGAAGATTATGCGAATCAAGGAAGACCTAATGAAGATGGTAATAAGGATGCTTCACCCGTATATCCAATACATGTGAACACTCGAGACATCATGTGCTCGAGTTTAATTTGAGTATTTTATATTGTACACCCTGATCTTACTATATTGTTCACGAGGTAGTTAGCGCGGACCTGCGTGGGCCACCAAACTTGTAACGACCCGCTCTGAGGGGCCCGTTACTTATTTGATTATTTCACAGGTCTGCAGGTTACCAGTGAATTCCAAATAACCACGATGCAGAGATGTATAAAAATACTTAAATAGTGTCCAATTATTACAATCTATACTGTACAAAATATTCCAATAAGGATACATGAAAGAAAGAAAGTACATAAGTGCAAATAGTTCTGAAAGTTGTGGTATCAGGATCGAACTCTGGCTCTGGCAACTCAAGAACATCTACCTCAGCAGGTGCGGCGTCTGCGGTACCACGAAAATGGAAAAGAAGCAGTGCACAAGTATAACAAAAAGTAACTACGTACAAGCAGACCAGAGTGAAAAGTAAAGTATTGAGTAACAACTGTACATAACTTAAAAGTAAACAGAACCGAAAGGAGAGAACAAACTGTACTGTGGTAGTGCAAGTGTAAAGCAGGCTAAGCAAGTGAAGCATGCTACCGCTGTAGCTATAAGTACGACAAGTAAAGTACTGGTGTCTGCACAAGTGTGGTAAGTAAAGTGCATATAATTCATAAAGTAAAAAAGTGGTCTTGCAAGTACGAAAAGTAACGTATAAAAGCAAACATGTTGATAGCAATGGTGAGACTAGCATGCATGAACTGTAACGATAATAAGCATGCAAAGTACTGAATAAGACATACAATCAATGATTATTTTAGTGTTGGCATTAATTAGCTAAACTATGTGATGTGACTCATGTAGGAAATTATGGTATGCAACCATGGGTCACCTCCGTTGCCATGGGGAGCAAATCCCGGGCGTCAACCACAACATACTTTAAAAGACGAGACGAGACGAGACGAGACGAGACGAGAGAGAGTGACTTCGGTCATAGCTCCGACACTTTCTCTGTAATGAGTTACCCCAAACCACAGTGTCATGCGTATCGATTACATGTTTCTTACGAGATATTCCACAAGTCATTCTACGAGATATTCCTTTAGACATTTCACGAGATATTCCACGAGATATTCCACAAGTTGTTCCACAAATCATTCTACGAGATATTCCACGAGGTATTCCACAAGATATTCCACGAGATATTCTATATTTCACAAGATGTATCACTAGATGTTCCATACGATCATTAATTGGTCAATATTTGTTCTTAGACTATATATGAGGTCCTAAGTTCATACGAGCGCACTATCTAATTTTCCAAATCTAGAATTTACTGTGACTTACAGATTTCAAGGTCGTGGTAGTGAGCCTAGACTGGATCTAGTGCTGGTGCACGAGAATTGATACCTGTAAACACAAGAAACAATCAGTTAAAGAATACATTCTTTTCTATCTATTTAATTTGACCGTTTTGATTTTTAAACTGTTTGAAACGGTGCCAAAAAACATTCTAAATTTTTATATATGCTAGATATGAAGAAAATAATTTTACTGCAGGAGGAAACATTTTTCAGAAGCTTCTAGTAATTTTTATAATTTTTAAAAGTTCAAAAACAATTTAAAAACTATTTTTAATTAGGTAACGTGTTTATTCAACAATTTCTTCTAGGTGCAATACTAATCGAAAAGTTGCAAGTGAGATGTCAAAATGACAGTCTCAAAGAGTGCTACAACATATATTTTTCTCAGGTATCAATTTACGTGAAAATAACAAGGTACAGATTTTTAAGTGAAAACGACATATTTAAGTTTTAGGGTTAAAAATTTATTGTGGAAAAATTAAGCATCTGATTGAGATGCAACTAGTGCCATTGGGTCCAGAACGTTATTTCTGATTTTCTTGAGCTGACATTGTAATTTTTTGACCTATAATTATTTTATTATCAATTAAAAACCAATAAAACCAATTTTTTGTAAATTTTGAAATTCTTTTATACTCGTATTTATACAAAAATACGTTGTAAAATACGTATAAAATATGTTTTTATTTAAAAATATCCCTCGCTCTCTCTCCTCTTACCCATGCAGCGTGGGTTACTCTCGTCGTCGGTAGGAGTGAAGCTGCGGTGGGCGGCTAGCGGCGGTGGCGGTGGTGGTTTGTAGCGTCGGCGGCGTCATCTTGGCTGGCGGAAGCTTACGACAGTGCTGCAGGGCTTATCGGTGGCAGTAGCGGAGGAGCAAGGGCAGTGGGCTCTGGGGTGCTTCGTCGGAGGGCATGGCGGCGTGGGTGCAGTCGGACAGCGGCGGAAGCGGTGGCGGAGCTGGCGGCGGGGTCTGCAGCATCGAGAGGTGGCGGGAGGCAAAGAGTGGGTGGCGTTGCTCGACGGCGTATGCGAGTGGAGCAGGGAGCGGTGGCGAAGCAATGTGGCAGCGGTGCTGGGGGTGCTGCAACAAGCTCGGAGAGGGGAAGGAGCATGACGAGACGACGCTTGGAGGGGCGTGGTTGATAGTGGTTGCGGCGTGGGTGGAGACAACGACGGAGGGTTCCTCTGAGGTGGCAACGAGTGGTGCTGAGGCTTCGGGCTCTTGGTCGAGGCAGGGGAGACACAGAGGAGGAGGCGGCGGTGCATGGGTTTGCCGTGGCTCTCGTCGGAGTCGTGAGTTTAGTAGGTCGGAGTGAAGAGGAGGGGTCGGGCATGGAGGTGTCTTCGATGATGGACGAAGCGGCGGGGCTGTCGTGGCCCTTGGTGGATGGCGTGGAGATGCCGTCGAGGGAGTGCGGAGGTTGGAGTATGGGGCTCGTCGGCGAGAGGCGTGAACGAGTTGAGGAGGAAAGGGCCGCGTGGGTACTGTGGGAAGCTGGGGTTAGGTTGTTTCGAACGGGGAAGAAAGAGAGGGTCGTGGGCTTCGGGGTTTTAACGAGACACACACACACACACACACACACACACACACACACACACACACACACACACACACACACAGAGAGAGAGAGAGAGAGAGAGAGAGAGAGAGAGAGAGAGAGAGAGAGACGAGCCTGGGAGAGAGAGAATATTAGGGGGGGTTTTATAGCTAATCTAAATTAATAAACAATTAGGTAGTTAGTCAACCCTAATTAATTCATTAGGTAAGTATTAATGAGGTTAGGTTTAAGCTTTAGACTAAGTTTAAAAAAAATTTGGAAACATGAAAACGTGTTTAGCTTTTTGGGTTAAAGTAACTAGTAAATGGATTAGGGTAAAGGTAATTAATGAAGGTCATTAGTAGAATTTTGTAACGAAATTACGATTTTGCCCCTGGAGTCAAACGACTCTGAAAAATTACGAAAACATACCCACGGGTTCGTCTCGTCATGAGGATCACGAATACGAGATCCATTTCAGGGTTTGAGCTACGGAGATACGAGTTTTAGGTCAAAACGTTTAGGAAGCGGGTTTGCGGGTTCTCTATCGATTTGACTTCAGAAAATTACGAAATTAATATGTGGAGCCCTAAATGATCATAGAATGATACTGTAGAAGTTTGAAAACATTTTGATGATGTTTGTATAGAAAATAAATTCATTAAGTCAAAACAGTAATAATTGAAAATGAATTTTTATTAAAACTTTTAGGGCTATTTGATGAAACCCGAACGTACTAAAATGCTCCATAACTAGTTTGATACTTCAAAATATTTTTATATGAAAGTTCTGAAATCATAAAACTCCTGACGAACCATTATAAAATAGTTTAAAAAAATTTGAAAATGTAATTATATGTATTGATGAAAACAGGCCGTTACACTACCCTTGTTGACGAGATATCCTACATCCAACGTGGAAGCAGGTGGGACAATGGGATCCTGGATAGGCCGGGGCTGGGCCTGAGGCTGGGCAAGTAGTGCCTGAGCACCCTGGGCAAGGTCTGGATCAGGTGGAAAAGTAAACTGTATAGAGGTCCCAGCTCCAAAACATGCAGGGTTCGGGATCCTAGTGTAAGGGGTCTGGTGGGGTCCATGGAGCTAAAAATATCTATCCTCAAAAGATTTGAGCATGTACATATTGGAGAGAACAAAGAAATCTAGAGAAGTGGGACCTGAAACGGGGTGCATGGAGTCGGGATCTTATAAGAAATGGGAGGAAGGTGGGCAATAATAGTGATAAACCCTCCGCAGCAAATACGAGAGTGTGGGCTGGCGAGGGTGTGGAGAAATCTTTGGTTCAGCCACGAACCAGCATGGAGGATGTATCATGGGAGTGTAGTGCCATCCTCACGGATGCCACGTGGCTAGGTGGCACACCAAAGGAAGAAAAGCTCATCCTAAGAGACCTGACCAGTCTCATATTAGCAGAAGATAAAGTTCGCAATAATGCGATGCACTATGCGAAGGCAGGGGTGAATGATACTAGAAGCCTTCGCCCGTATGATGGGGAAGGGAGAAAGACAAGTAATCCTCAGCCAAAAAGTGTTCTGGTCATACTCTTGAGGATATGGATAGTTGTGCGAGTATGCACCAGGCTCAACAGCTAGAGGCCACATGAAGAGGGGGTTCACTGAATTGGTGGACATGTCGTAGTACTTGTTCATCAATCGAAACGAGAACCCCAAAGAAAAACTCTTGAAGGTGGCCAGGAACTCTAATGTGAGTCTCCTATAGGTTCTAACCTCACACTCCAGGAACTCATCCCAACCGATGTTTTGGAGGAGTGCTAACTCCATCTAGGAGGCCAAGTGCAGATAGAGCTGTGATGCTCAGGAATTGGGTGGGTACTATGGTCCTAGAGGAGAGGGATGTGAAGGTATCTCATTGACGTTCGTCAATGAATACTATCACTAGAGTGTCAATCTGAGGGGGATGGACAGGTGCGTCACCCCTAGCAACAATGGCTTGGGCCTCAGCGACTGTAAGGTTTCGCTGACGCTTGCCCCTACCCTGGGATGGTCCAGAAGTAGTGCACTTCTTGCGCTCTTTCATAGGCAACATGAGTGTGGTGTGAGTGATGTAAAAGTGTGTGAAGTGAAGTGAAGTGCAGACTCACGCAAATTTAGCAAATTCAGCGAGCAATTTGAAAAATTAACGAGCAAAGAACAAGATTACCTAAGATTGAAGCTCCTCGCTGAAATTAATTGCACCAAGCCCTTGAGAGAAGTCCCCCTAGCTGCCCTTGATCCTAGCAATCGATCTCAAGATGCCCACGTCTATTTGAATCACAAAAAACCCCCTAAACTGGATGATGTAGGGTTTTGGGTGGTGTTCGTTTCGATTGGAAACGATGGAGGAGGAGAGATTGATGGTAGGGGAAGCTTGTGGAATGATTTGGGAGAGAGGAGAGGTGATTTGGAAGGCTTGAGATAGTTGAAGGTTGGAGGAATTAGGAGGAGAAGACGAAGAATTTGGAAAAACAAAGCGCAAAACAACCATTTGGGGGTTTTGGGATATTTATATAGAATCGACGCAGTCGCGTCGTCTGGATTCAAATGACAGTGTCATTTGAAAAGCCAAGAATCAATGGCTTAGAATACGACGCGGTCGATTCGATGTGATCGCATCGATCGGCATATCGACCGTGTTGTTCTGTTAGATAATGGATTTTTGGCTTGAAATACATATAGTTACGCGACGGTGTTAGTTTGGTTAAACGGCCGTGTCGAATTGGAAATTTTGGCCTTGGAGATTTGTGTAAGGACACAGTCGTTTCGATTGGGTTCAAACGGCCGCGTCGTTCTGTCAAAGGATGGAAAATATGCTAAAAATAACAGAGAGTTACGCGGCCGCATGTGGAATTGGAAATTTGAGTTCCAAATTTACCCCCAAACTACGCGGTCGTTTTTGTATTTGCGACACGGTCGCGTCGAACTCTTTTTCAACTCCCCTTCTTCTTCTCTTCTTCTCTTCTTCTCTTCTTCTCTTCTCCATGCGGCTGCGTGGGGTGTCCCACACGGCCGTTTAGAATGATCTTCCAGCTTCTTCTTCAACTTCTTCTTGCAATGAAGATTTGAGTTATTTTTGGGATTTGGGTGTTTATTCAAAGTAAAAATTCAAGCAATTCTAAAACAAAACTAAGGTTGAAATTGAAATACTAAAAATGATACGAAAACGCTTGGGTTGCCTCCCAAGAAGCGTTCGTTTTAAGTCGTGAGCTCGACTCCCTTTTCAGATGTCGTCATGGTGGCTTTAGGGTGGAGAAGTCCAAGATGTTTTCGTCTCCATGCTCCTTTGCACTTTCTCCCAGCATTAGCTTTAACATGCTTGGCTCCCTGGGATTTGTTAGGTGTGATCGTTGTGGTTCTTCTTGAGGTGATAACATTTAAACTTGTTCTTCTTCGATGGGATCTCCCGTGAGATAGTGCTTCAGCCTTTGTCTGTTGACTTTAAATGAATCCCCTTTTCCAATCACTTCGACGGAGCCGTTAGGAAAAACTCGTATGACTTTGTATGGTCCAGACCATCTTGATCATAGCTTTCCCGGGAATAGTTTTAGCCTCGAATTGAAGAGGAGAACCATGTCACCCTCCTTGAACTCCCTCTTTATGGTGTGTTTGTCGTGCCACCGTTTTTTCTTTTACTTGTAGATGCGGGAATTCTCGTAGGTGTCAAGTCTAAATTCATCTAACTCATTCAGCTGTATAATGCGGCGCTCTTGTGCACTCCTGTTATCAAAGTTTAAGTGTTTGATGGCCCAATAAGCTTATGGCATGCCTTCCCATAGACTAGGCGATATGGGAAAGTTCCAATCGGAGTCTTGTAAGCAGTCCGATAAGCCTATAGGGCATCATCCAATTTCAGCACCCAATCTCTTCTCGAACTTGCTACGGTCTTCTCCAAGATATTCTTTATATCTCTTTTGGTAATCTCCACTTGGCCGCTTGTCTAAGGATGGTAGGCATGTCCGACACGGTGGTGTATCCCATATTTTCTCAAGAGGGCTTCAAATTTGTTTTCGATAAAGTGTTTTCTCCCATCGCTAATAACCACTCTTGGGATTCCAAAAATCTGGGAAATATATTTCTTTTGAAGAACTTGGCGACCACCCATGCATCATTAGTCGGTGAGGCAATAGCTTCAACCCATTTAGAGACATAGTCTACTGCAACCAGTATGTATTGGTTTCCAAGACTAGATGAAAATGGTCCCATGAAATCGATTCCCCAGACGTCAAATGCTTCAATTTCCAATATATTGTTTAACGGCATTTGTCACGCCCCGCTTCCCAAGTATGGGAGGCGAGACGCGAAGAGGTCCGCTCAGACTTGAAGCTGTAAAGCTACAGTCTGATAAGCGTCTGTGTGTTCATCCATTCGTGGGTTTTTGCATTGCAATAAAACAACAACAATAATAATAATTGAAAGTAGTTAAAGATTAACCAACATCCAACAAAATCCATTTTATTATTCCAAACATTCACAGATATAATCATAAAATAAAGATACAAGAGTCTTAAAATGAAAGGCCCCAAGCATGGCCGAAACTAAAACATAAATAAGGTGCTACGCACCGAACAACCTAACAACAGCTACTAGGAAAGTAAACAGCAACTAAAAGGAAACCTCCAGCTGAGACTAAGACTGGTCTCTGGTAACCTGGAACTGGATGTCAACAACCTGGTCGTCCTCAGCAACTAAATCAAACTCAAAGCCTGACATGTGACACCCAAAAAGAAAAGGGCACATGTCAACAAAAATCTCCAAAAGGGAAAAGGAGAGTTTTGTGCAAGGAAACGGAAAGTACAGCAGTTATAAGATAAATGCAACTTAGCAATTTAAAATGATGATGACATGGCATGACATTTTAATGAATGCAGCAGTTTAAACATGAACATGATATTTGCAATGCATGGCACGTCGTAGCGAGAGCTACTAAACAATGTTCACGATTTCACTATTAACTTGTATTCACGATGTGCACAGGGTTTACATCTTTCAGCTGAAATTGCTGTATGGGCACACTTCTACGCTGAGTGATCGCTTAACCCTACCCCTCCATGTGTGTATGGACCGGTGCACATCTTCTGGATCACGAGCCAGGAAGTGTTCTTGATTTGGCATAAGGGTGAACCTAGCCTCATTTATGATGTAGGAGTCAAAATCCTACTCGCCGTAGCTTACATTTCAATAGTGGTGTGTGCTACACAATCACGACCAAACATTCAATGCATGAAATGACATGATATGTAACATGATAGCAGATATTGAATTGCGTACAGTTATATCAAAATAAACATGACATGTGATAGGCATGAATCATAGCATGGCAAGGGTGTCGGATCTAGCTTCGTTGTCAAGCTAGATCAAATATGGTGTCGGATCTAGCTTCGTTGTCAAGCTAGATCAAGTATGGACGTCTAGGCGACTATCATTTCACCGCCTGTCTCTTTTACACAAAAATCACAGAATGTCCTAAACATGGCCTAACAATTTACTGTGCAAGTTTCACTTGCCTGAAACGATGTCCGTAATCCTCAGTTCAACAGTCCAGAATCTCTTCCTATGTGTTCAATCAACAATCACCAACCTACAGTCCCGTATTATTAATCTCAATTAGTTATTTAACCAAACAATAAAACTTACGATTTTTATCTTGATTAAGCATGCGGTGCTTGGGTTTCCTACGGTTCGGGATTTACCTCAACACAACGCGAGAGCTACACTGACGTCGGGTAGCGACGTCAGGGGTTGGACTCCGACAACGAGCATGGGTACGGCGGATAGCTAGCAACCACGGTAGCACGACGTACGAACGGTAGCGAGCAACACGAACGCCGGTGGCAAAGGAAAGGTCGTGCAAGGGTCCTTCGGCCTAGGGGATAGCCATGCGAATCTAGGCTACCGTCAAGGGGGTGCACGACAACGGCGCATCGAGTAAAGGAGTTGCGCAGCTGTCAATGGTGCACGTGGCCTACTGTGGTTGCTTGCGCGCACGAGGGCGCAGCTGAGCGAGAGGGATGCGGCCTAGGCTGGCAAAGAGGGGGCGCCGATGACTCAGGGTGGTGGCCGGACCGTGCGTGGCAAGGGAAAGGAAACGGCAGCATGCGGATGGATGGGGGCCGGTCTGTGTGGTTCATGGGAGGAGTATGTGTGATTTTTGTGCGGGTGAAGTTGTTGCGCGAAGGGATGGCTTGGCCGGAGGTTTGTCGGCGATGGGGGTTACGCCGGCAGCTAGGGATGGCCGGAGCTGGTCGTGGGTTTAGAGGGGCACCGGTGGTTAAGATCTAGGGGAGAGCGGTAGTAGGTGGTTGCGGCTTGGAGGTTGCTACCGTGGTTTAGTGTCGGCAATGGAGGATAACGGCAGTTTGGGTGGTGTAGCAGTCCGGAGGCAAGGCAAGGGGGCCGGCTATCTTGGTTGCTGGTGGCTGGGTAAGTGCTGCTGATGGGTTGATAAAACCCCTAGCCTTGTGTGTTGCGTGAGTGTTAAAAACAATGTGGGGTTTGTGATAAATAGGGTAGGAATGGGGTGTACCTAAGCTTGATTGGAGAGAGTGTGTGTGAGAGGGGAAGGGTAGATTTAGAGTGCAAATAGCTAGGGAATAAATCATGTTACGTAGGATTCCTATAGGATTTAATTAGGGTTGAATTTGAATTAGCTAGGGTTAATTAAAGATTAAAGAGGATTAGTGTGAATCATCTGTCTAACGGTGTCCGATAAATACAAGAAAAATACCGGGATGACCGTATCGACGAGAGGATGGAGACTATGATGATCGGTCACGCGCTAGGTTAACGGAAGACAGAATTAAAAATAAAGAGGTCAAACGTCGAAGTCTAAAGTTACGACACCCCTTCATTCAAAGCTGATTTGTGGGAGAACGACAGGTGAAATGACGTGCATAAAAATTCTACAAATAAGTACTCTCTCAGAGGGTCACAATGACATATAATTTTACACGTTCGGGATACAAGAAGAGGCAACGAAAATAACACGTACGGGAAAGAAAGTACGCGCACAAAAACACACGATCGAAAAGCGACCGTGACATCCTACCCACCCTAGAGGAAAGTCCGTCCTTGGACTTTCTAACTAAAAATATATCTAGTCATTCTTGTAACTATCCCAATCATATCACAACATAATTCAAACCATGTATAGTTACTACAAGTGCTTATATATGCACTAGGTAGTCAAACATTAATACTACAAACATGCATATATATACACATTCTATACTTATACCTATCATAGACAGTCAAATTCATACACGTACTTCAATCATCCATATGGTCACATACATCCCTTGTATAACTATCACTCACTTATCACGTAACCATGGTACACATACCTACATAAAAATAGTTCACACCAGCAAACACAATCGTAGTACTCCACGTATAGATAACTACCTATGTACAAAACAAACATGGATATACTACTCCCTTATATCTCCTAGTGTTCATCCAACACCAAACATCTCAACATATGTAATCACACTATACAATATTAAATCATGCTGCTATATCTATCATACATTCACCACTACTAAAAATACACAAATATATAGTTATTCAAATACACGGATACTTTACCATATATATACATCACATACAATCTTATAACTATATTCAAGACACAACACACATACAATAGTCGCAAACACCTATAATTAAGCATATACTTACCCGTGCATGGTGCACGCCCACACACGCTAATATACTATTGCACATACACACACTAATATACTATTCATACATTCCACGCATACCACTATATACTTAGCATATTCTACACACCTAGTTAGCTAGCACATATACATTAAAACATGTAAGTCCTTCGTAAAGAACTATACTACAAACCAACACCTATATCTATATAATGATATAGTCACCCACAACCATGTGCGTACACAACCATACCTATCACTATACACACATCATCTATTACTATGTTCATAGCACTGTACACAAACCACAGACAAATATAACAATATATTTAGAGTATACCCACTCAAGTATGAATGAGACTCAAGGACCCAAACTAGAACCCGAATACTTATATTCATAACACGATATTTATACATATACCAACGCACCACTCTTATATATATACCAACGTAATCATATCACTCGTCACACTATACAGGTAAAAACACATGCTATCATATACACACAATAATATCAATCACACTATATATTTAGTTAAGTAACACCCCCATAATGCAATCACTTTACATACTATAATATATTCACACCATAGCAATTTACATATAATTAGTATACTACCACATATACCTATCCATACATAGTTACGACATGCAGTAATCGTGTCTACCTCATGGTATACAGGTACACGCACGCAACATCCCGTAAAGGCAAGCAATACTATACAAAATTATAACCCTATTACCATACGTATAACACACATATTCATGTAGTATGTAGATATCTACCTACAACTAAACACATACATATCTACGTACGAGCACACGCTCATACGTGCTAGCATATAGATCATAGAATAGGCCTACACACTTAACTATAAGTACACCTATTATCATTACACCTAACATGCACATGACTTTACTAGTATACTATTTCAAGTATTTATAAGTACCTTCAAACTACATACACCACCAGTAGATATTCCAACACTAATTCTAATATACACAGACATCTATAAAGTGGTATGGCTATTCACACACATATATATAAATACTATCATTCATACAACTTCATATATATCATGAATAATACTCAGTATGCATATATAACGGAAGAGACAATCATCAATACTAAGGATAGCACCCTCATGCGTGAGTGGTACGCAGGGGTTCACACACACGGGTCCACACACTCTACCTATATACATGCACCATGACGACATCACAATAAACTAATGGGCCCACCACTAAGCTAGGTTGACATAGGCAACGACAAGCACTAGTACGATGACTAAGCAATGGTAAGGTAACCGAAATCAAATAGCGTAACGAAACAAGATCGAGATGAACGGGTTCAGATGAGGCGAGGATAAGGAGACAGCTTGGTTAGGTGAAACAGAGATATAATTGTGAAATTTTAAGTAAGGGAAAGAAAGATATAATAATATCCTTATAAAATACCGGAGAATAGTGTGTAGATGATATAAGTTAAAATACAAAGTAGGGATTAGACGAAAGAATATAAAAACGGACATAATTGAAAAGTTGGAGTCCTCTTTCGCATAAGAAAAATACTTAGGGGTTGGTACAATGAGTTGTTGATATAAGTTTGAGTAGTATATATAGTAAGAGAAGAAATGGTATAATGGATTATCGAAAAGTCATTATATGAAGGAAGTAAGATATTCACATGAGTATGAAAAATATAGGTTAGAAAATATTATAAGGTAGTAATTTAAAGATTTCGGGCGAAGAGTTTTCGAAATTCAAAGAATGAAAGAATTTAAACTGGGGAGGAATAATAAGAAAAATAATAATATTGGAAATACTTTTCGATGGATCAGGATGGTAATGGGGAAGATTCAACGATTGATGAAGAACGACATGAAGGAATCACATGAATCGAACGCAAGGAAGTGAATCAAATATTCAAAACGTAAATACGACTGGGAAATAACTTAGTGAATCTGCTATGATGGAATTCTATGGCCATTAGCTAAAAGTGTAATGATTAGGAAAATGATAGAAATCAGGGGTTTTGATTACTGGGCCGACTAAAGATTAGGAGAAACTTAGCACTAAGACTTTCTAATGAACTAGACTGTAATAGAGATCTCAAAGAGAGGGTCCTTAGAGGATCAAGATTACGTTCTGCCGGGCCCAAAATTTGAGGGACCCAAGCGAACGACTAAAGGAAAAACTCTAGAAATCTAATATGGTCAGGGCAGGTTGAGAGGCTACTGAGATATCCTAAGATGAGTACGACTAAAACTTAACGAAGGTGCCTGACAATCAGACCTGGACGTCTATCTAAGTCTTCTTACTATCTAAGACAAGGAAAACCTTCAGATTAGACTCAAATTTTTTGACTCGAATGTTTCGAATGTTTCAATGGATGTTTTTATTATTATCGTTGTTTCGATATTTCGCAGGTGCAACGATCTGCATGGGCCGCCACAAAAACCTGTCACGCCCTGCTTCCCAAGTATGGAAGGCGAGACGCGAAGAGGTCTGCTCAGACTTGAAGCCGTGAAGCTACAGTCTGATAAGCATCTGTGTGTTCATCCATTCGCAGGTTCTTGCATTGCAATAAAACAACAACAATAATAATAATTCAAAGCAGTTAAAGATTAACCAACATCCAACAACATCCATTTAATTATTCCAAACATCCACAGATATAATCAAAAAATAAAGGTACACGAGTCTGAAAATGAAAGGCCCTAAGCAAGGCCGAAACTAAAACATAAATAAGGTGCTACGCACCGAACAACCTAATAGCAGCTACTAGGAAAGTAAACAGCAACTAAAAAGAAACCTCCAGCTGAGACAAAGACTGGTCTCTGGTAACCTCGAACTGGACGTCAACAACCTGGTCGTCCTCAGCAACTAACTCAAACTCAAAGCATGTGACACCCAAAGAGAAAAGGGCACATGTCAGCAAAAATCTCCAAAAGGAAAAACGAGAGTTTTGTGTAAGGAAACGGAAAGTACAGCAGTTATAAGATAAAGGGTAAATGACTGGAAAATACCCTAACGTTTGACCGTTTCTCACAAATATACCCTATGGTTCATTTTGGGACACATTGATACCCAGAACGAAAATTGGATAATGGGGTTAACTTATTTACAAACTGCCCGTTTTGCCTCTTACTTAAAAAAGGGTTAAAGTAATAACTTGCATGCTGCCATGTCCCCAAAGAGAAATCGCGGGAGAGGGAAAGCTAGGGCGAAAAAATTGGGGAAAGGAGGGAAATTGCGAAGGGCGGAGGGCAACACAGGAGGTAGGTGATCGAATCAAGTTGAAGACCTGCAGCATCAAAGAACACTTACCTGTTGCCGTGTCCACAAAGAGAAATCGCAGGAGAGGGAAAGCTAGGGCGAAAAAATTGGGGAAATGAGGGAAATTGCGGAGGGCAGAGGGCAACACAGGCAAGGGGGGAGAAAGAGGAGCTGCTGGAGGTCGGTGATCGAAGCAAGTTGAAGACCTGCAGCAGCAAAGAGCAAGATGGTAAGTAATTTTTAAATTTTTAAATTTTTTTGACGAAAATAAGTTAAATTAAAGTGGTAATTGGTAGAAATGGTTGAATTAGGATACAAAGCTGAGGGATTTTAGATGATGACTTTGTGTTGCATGAGGTAGTAGAATTTGTAAGTCAATTAAGCTGTATCCTAAGTATGGTCTGTTGTAGAAATGGTAAGGTGCATGTAACTATGTCAATGCTAATTATGCTAAGTATGGTCTGTTAATCCAAGTAATGTTGTGAATTTGTCAATGCTAATTATGGTTATCTGCTAGGTCTTTATTATACAACATAATGAATATGTTATGTTGCATATGGTGAATGGTATATTGTGCATATATGATGTTGAGAAATGTCTAAAATGTTGTTGACAGATTCAGAAAGTTAACTTAAAGATCCATCATGGGGGAGTATTGAGACTTGGAGCTAAAGAAAGTTATGAACATGGACAACAGGCAGTTTTCCTTGACTGTGTTGCTGGGTTGTTGACAGTGGAAAATTTGAAAATGCTGATTAAAGATTTAGGACATAAAGGCAGGTTCTACATATACTTCAAGCCCGGGAGAAAGGATTTCAGTTGGTGTAGTAGAATTGATGATGATGTGCAGGCCTCTGAAATCTTGAACATGCAGGGCAATAGGACTGTGGACTTATATGTGTCACATGAATGTGTAGGGCATCAACTTGAAGGCAATTCTACTGCACATGAAGCAATTGTCAACCTGAGTGAGTCAAAAGGGGAAGGTGATCTTAGCATTCCAACTTCTATGCCAACAGAGGAAGGAAGCAAGCAAACAGAGGAGGGAAGCACATAGGTCAATTTGAAAGGAAAGGATGCTGAAACAGTGGCAAGTCTGATTCAACCAACAGATACAGATACAAGTAAAAGGGAACTGTATGAGGAAATAGATGTGAACCTAAGCTGTTCATCATCACTACCCCATGAATATGCTAATGAATGGGATAATGAAGATGAAAGGGTAGAATTGCAGGAGGCTATGGCTGATATTCAGGAGGCTAGGGCTAATATTGAGGTGGCAACACCAGAGTGTCAAGCAGATTTGCAGGAGCATATGGCAGATTTTCAGGAGGCAGTGGAAATGGCAGATTGGCAAGTAGAGGTGCTGAAGGATAGGGCAGATTTTCAGGAGGCAATGGGAATGGCAAAGAGTTAAGCAGAGTTGCAGGAGGGTAGGGCAGATTTTCAGAAGGCAAGGGCAGATGTTCAGGAGGCAAGGGCTGAGTGTATTGCAGAGCTGCAGGAGGAAAGTGCAGAGTGTCTTGCAGAGTTGCAGTCAGCTTTTCAGGATGACAATGTTGAAGATGATACAGCAGATGCTATGCATGATGAGGAAGCAATGGATGATACATCAGAGACTGGGCATGATGAGGAAGAAATGGATGATACAGCAGAGGCTATGCATGATGCAAGTGAGCAACCAAGTGAGTCGGATGCAGATGATGAGTATGAACCAACAGATGATGATGATGTTGACTGTGGAAGCAGTGAGGATGAGGTTGATTTGGAGGATGAAGGTGATGTCAATTTGGAGGATGAAGATGGTGTTGAGTTGAGTAGAATGTTGGGTGAAGACATTGTGCACTCAAAAATAAAGATGACTGATGGCATCCATGTGTATGGAGGCCCAGAATGTGAGCCACATAATGAATGGGCCACAGACACAGATAATTCAGATGGGATTAGGAGCATGAGAGGCAGTGATGATGAGAGGACAAGCAGAGGGGGGAAATATGTGCATAATGTTGATATGGATAACCCAAAACTGGAGCTTGGAATGAAGTTTGCAACTCCAGGAAAATTCAGGGAGTTGTTAAGAGAGCATGCAATAAGAAATGGATATGATTTTAAATTCAAGAAGAACGAAGGATGCGGAATTTCTGTGGAGTGCATTAACAAGTGTGGATGGGTGTGTTCAGGCTCTTGGGATAGCAACAGAAAATACTGGGTAGTGAAGAAACTCACAACACATTCAGGATGCCATGTTGTGAGGACCAATTCTCAAGTGACATTCCAATGGATTGGCAAAAACTATGTTGAACACATAAGAGACCAACCCCATCTGCCCATCAAAGTGTTGAGGAAGAATCTGAGCAGGGACTATGGCCTAGATATTAGGCAAGATAAAAAGTTATACAGGGCTAGGAGCTTTGCCAATGCTTACATAGACGGCTCCTACAAGTTGCAGTTTAAGCAACTATGGAATTACTCACATGCCCTATTACAGAGAAACCATGGCACTTTTTGCAGGGTTAGGTCAAGGCCTAGTGATGTGGATGATGCACCAATATTTAGTGGAATTTTTATCACCTACCCTTGTCAGGTTAAGGGTTTCAAAGATGGATGCAGGCCATTCATTAGACTTGATGGAACTTTTCTGAAGTCAGAGATTGGGGGAGTGTTGCTTAGTGCTACAAGCAGAGATGGGAACAATGCAATGTTCCCATTGGCCATAGATATTGTCCCTAATGAATCAAAAGACACATGGACGTGGTTCATGACATGCTTGCCTGAGGTACTTGATGTGAACAATGATGGGCAGTTGACCTTCATATCAGACAGACAGAAAGGACTGCTGGAGACATTTAAGGAGGTCTTGCCTAGAGGACACCACAGGTTTTGCTTGCGGCATATGTATGACAACTTCAGAAAGGAGTTCAGGCCAATGTTATATAGGAAGCTGATATGGAAGATTACTGGAGCTTTTGTGGAGGAGGACTGCCTAACTACAATTGAGGAATTCTACCAGATCTTCCCAGAAGCTGTTAAATGGCTTTGTGATGTGAGGATGGATGCTTGGTGTAGGTGCTACTTCACAGATGAAAGTTGTTGTGATTTAGTTGTAAATAATATCTCTGAATCATTCAACAAGTTCATTTTAGAGGCTAGGGATAAATCAATCATAACTTGCCTTGAAATGATTAGGAGGCAACTGATGATTAGATTTCAAACGAAGAAAACCAGTGCAGCCAAGTGGATTGGAGAGACATGCCCCAGGATTCTGGAGAAGGTGATGAAGTTGAAGAGGAAATGTACATGTCTTTTTGTGGTCTATGCTGAAGAGGGGCAATATGAGGTTAGACAAGACAATGGGGTGTACACATTGAATTTGTTAGCAAGAACTTGTGACGGCAGGTATTGGCAGAGGACAAGAATTCCTTGTGTCCATGCATGTGCAGCTCTGATGGCTGAGAATAAAAATCCAGAGGATCATGTGCACAGATATTACAGAAAGACTGCCTATATGCAAGCATACGCAGGCATGATCCACCCAATTCCTGATTCAAGATTTTGGCCAAAGACCCCTTATTCTGAGTTGGTGCCACCACTATTTACCAAGCAGCCTGGAAGGCCTGCTAAGAAGAGGAGGAGGGGTGAATTTGAACCTGGGTCAAAATCAAGATCAAGGACTAGCTCATTAGCAAGCTCAATCCAACTGTCTAGACATAGACAGACACAAACCTGCTAAAACTGTCTTGAAGTTGGGCACAATAAGAGGAGTTGTAAAAATCCATCAGCCCCACAGCCATCTTCAAGATATGCAACTCCTAGAGGGAGGCCAAAATCTCAACAGAAGGAGCTCAGCAAAGATAATCAACCAGAGTTTTTAGCTTTGTTGAGGAGGGCCGGTATCAATGTTGATGGTAGAAGCCAGAGCTCAGATGCCCAGAATACCCATGTTGTAAGTTCATTATTGAACTGCCATTTCAGAACACCCCTGCGATATTGTTATTGTGATTTCATCAGAACTTTTTACAGAGTACCCCTGCTCAACAACAAGCCCAGGGTCATAGAGGAGGCAGAAGATTCGGTTCAAGAAAACATTCTTCTGGCAGGGGTGGTCAAGTACCTCCAGTTGTAAGTGCTATTCTGAGTTGGTGATTGCAATATGCTTGCTTACATTTGTCATTTCATGCTGTAATTGTTATTGTGATATCCTCATAACTGTAATTGTTATTGTGATTTCATGATGTAATTGTGATTTCATGCTATAATTTCCTCATAACTGTTTACAGAGTACCCCTACCCACCAGCAAGCCCATAGTCAAAGAGGAGGCAGAAGATTGGGAGTAAGACAAATTTCTTCTGCCAGTGGTGGTCAAGTCCATCCTGTTGTAAGTGATATATGTCTGACATAGACTAGTGATAAACTTCTGATATATATATTATTTATTCTTTCTTGTTATATATGTCTGATACATGTCTTATACATACTAGTGATATATCTCTGATACATGTCTTATATTTGTGTGTTTCCAGCCTTCTCAACAACCTCATGGCCCCAATCATAACAGTGGATGTGGGATCACTCACCCAAATCTTCCAGGTGGGGCTGGCATTGGTGTGACCCAACAACATAATCATCCACATAGAGGACATTTGCACAAGGGAGGGCTGAAGAAGGCAAATGTAGTCCATCATAGAGTGATGACTAGGAGTACTCAGCTTGGAAACATCAGTGCAGCCTCAAGCATCTGAGTTTGTTTGGTGTAGCTTGATGACTGCATAGTTCATGTTTATGAGCAATATCTGTGTGTGTCAATGTCTATTAACAATGTTGGTGGTAGAGATAGAAATATCTATGAACAATGTATAGTTTGTTTATGTTGGTGGTAGAGACAGCAGTAGAGCCATCTGTTAGACTCCAGCTGTTTGAGCAATATATATGACTAATGTATTCTGTTTCAACTCCAGCTGTTAGTTCATGTTTTTGCTGCTGCTACTTTTGGATATGTGTTATGTCATGATTTGTTTGGAAATGTGGTATGTCAGTATTTCATCAGGCTTAGTGTGTTATGCCATGATCTGTGTTAGTGTATAGTTTGTTTGGAAATATCTAGCCTAGAAATGTTTTATGTCATGATTCTGTTTGCTGCTTGGAAATGTGTTATGTCATGTTTTCGTTGGCTTCTTCAAATACTAAATTGTTTCAGTTTGCATAGCTCATCACATCAGGCATATATTGATACATGGTACAATGTTTCATTGACCTACCAACATATATTGATACAGGATACATTGTTTCATTCAGCTACCAACAGGACATTCATGTTCACCCAGATACATTCCTAACATCATATACATTCCTCTCTCATCACTATTCTGATACATCACAAATCTAAATTAGTTCTAACAGATACATTCCTCCTCCTTACCCTCTCTAACTCATCACCACTCTGGCTTGTTATTCATCACCACAAACAACAACATAATTATAAGCCCCAAATTTGCAATCAAACACAGCTTCATTAGACTGAACTCCTTCATGATGCTCTGGAGCTTATCATTGTTTTCCATCAGCTTCAAATTGTTATCATCACAAACACCTACAGCCTTATCCAATTTAATCTCTGCCTCTACCATCCTTGCCTCTATCACCATAAGCATCACATTATTTTCTTCATTTCCCACCTTAAGCACCCTCCTCTCAGGTCCATCCATTAGGTGACGTATCACCTTCTTTGAGAATTCTAAGTGGGCTGTATCCTTCCACTTGAACATTTTGCATCTCTTGGACTTCTCATATTTAGGACATGACCAAAACCTTCTCCCTGGGTTATCTTCCGACCATGATGTTCTCCTTGGCGTCCTCAATCCACAGTCACACAGCTTGAAATCATCATAATCGGTTTCAAAATCTGGATCTTTCCGGTGATCTCTGCTGCTGCTGCTGCTGTCCCCATAGCTCATTTCTTCCTTTACAAAAAAATAATCACATGTAATTAGAACATAAATTACACATTTTAATCTCTTACTTACTCATCCTCTTTCTTCCTAGCAGGAGCTCCTCCACCTTCCCGCCGTTGCGCTTGCCCTAGCTCCGCCGTTGCGTCTTCCCTAGCTCAGATGAAGCCACCGAGTTCGCCGTCATAATTTTGGTCCATCCCCAATTTAAAAGCTATGGGGGCATAATTGTCATTTTCGCATCACGTGATATCACGTGACCATATTTTCTGATGGAAAACTCAAAATGGGTATAACGTTGTCACTTTTGCCAAACGTTTGGGACTAATTTTTCCCAAAATGAACAATAGTGTATATTTGTGAGAAACGGTCAAACGTTAGGATATTTTCCAGTCATTTACCCTAAGATAAATGCAACTTAGCAATTTAAAATGATGATGACATGGCATGACATTTTAATGAATGCAGCAGTTTAAACATGAACATGATATTTGCAATGCATGACACGTCGTAGCGAGAGCTACTAAACAATGTTCACGATTTCACTATTAACTTGTATTTACGATGTGCACAGGATTTACGTCTTTCAGCTGAAGTTGCTGTATGGGCACACTTCTACACTGAGTGATCGCTTAACCCTACCCCTCCATGTGTGTATGGACTGACGCCCATCTTCTGGATCACGAGCCAGGAAGTGTTCTTGATTTGGCATAGGGGTGCACCTAGGCTCATTTATGATGTAGGAGTCAAAATCCTACTCGTCGCAGCTTACATTTCAATAGTAGCGTGTGCTACACAATCACGACCAAACATTCAATGCATGATATGACATGATATGCAACATGATAGCAGATATTGAATTGCGTACAGTTATATTAAAATAAACATGACATGTGATATGCATGAATCATAACATGGCAAGGGTGTCTGATCTAGCTTCGTTGTCAAGCTAGATCAAATATGGTGTCGGATCTAGCTTCATTGTCAAAAATTAATCACAGAATGTCAAAAATTAATCACAGAATGGCATCTAGGCGACTATCATTTCACCGCCTAGTCTATTTTACACAAAAATCACAGAATGTCCTAAACATGGCCTAACAATTTAATGTGCAAGTTTCACTTGCCTGAAACGATGTCCGTAATCCTCAGTTCAACAGTCCAGAATCTCTTCCTATGTGCTCAATCAGCAATTACCAACCTACAGTCCTGTATTATTAATCTCAATTAGTTATTTAACCAAACAATAAAACTTACGATTTTTATCTTGATTAAGCATGCGGTGTTTGGGTTTCCTACGGTTTGGGATTTACCTCAACACGACGCGAGAGCTACACTGACGTCGGGTAGCGACATCAGGGGTTGGACTCTGGCAACGAGCAAGGGTACGGCGGACAGCTAGCAATCACGGTAGCACGACGCGCGAACGGCAGCGAGCAACACGAACGCCAGTGGCAAAGGAAAGGACATGCAAGGGTCTTACGGCCTAGGGGACAGCCGTGCGAATCTGGGCTGCCGTCGAGGGGGTGCGCGGTAACGGCGTAGCGAGCAAAGGAGTTGCACGGCTGTCAATGGTGCGCGCGGCCTGCTGTGGTTGCTTCCACGTGCGAGGGCGTAGCTGAGCGAGAGGGATGCGGCCTGGGCTGCCAAAGAGGGGGCGCCGACGACTCAGGGTGGTGGCCGGACCATGCATGGGCAAGGGGAAGGAAACGGCAGCAAGCAGATGGAGGGGGGCCGGTCTGTGTGGTTCATGGGAGGAGTATGCGTGAGTTTTGTGGGGGTGAAGTTGTTGCGCGAGGGGATGGCTTGGCCGGAGGTTCTTCGGCGATGGGGGTTGCCCCGGCAGCTAGGGATGGCCGGAGCTGGCCGTGGGTTTAGAGGGGCACCTGCGGTTAGGATCTAGGGGAGAGCGACAGTAGGTGGTTGCGGCTTGGAGGTTGCTGCCGTGGTTTAGTGTCGGTAAGGGAGGATAACGACAGTTCGGGTGGTGGAGCAGGCTGGAGGCAAGGCAAGGAAGCTGGCTATCTTGGTTGCTGGCGGCTGGGTAAGTGCGGCTGATAGGTTGATAAACACCCTAGCCTTGTGTGTTGCGTGAGTGTTAAAAACAATGTGGGGTTTGTGCTAAATAGGGTAGGAAAGGGGTGTACCTAAGCTTGATTGGAGAGAGTGTGTGTAAAAGGGGGAGGGTAGATTTAGGGTGCAAATAGCTAGGGAATAAATCATGTTACGTAGGAATCCTGTAGGATTTAATTAGGGTTGAATTTGAATTAGCTAGGGTTAATTAAAGATTAAAGATCGTGAATCATCAGTCTAACGGTGTCCGATAAATACAAGAAAAATACCGGGACGACCGTGTCGATGAGAGGATCGAGACTACAATGATCGGTCACGTGCTAGGTTAACAGAAGACAAAACTAAAAATAAAGAGGTCAAACGTCGAAGTCTAAAGTTACGACATCCCTTCATTCAAAGCTGATTTGTGGGAGAACGACACGTGAAATGACATTCATAAAAAATTCCACAAATAAGTACTCTCTCAGAGGGTCACAACGACATATAACTTCGCACGTTCGAAATACAAGAAGAGGCAACGAAAAATACGCGTACGGAAAAGAAAGTACACGCACGAAAACACACGATCGAAAAGCGACCGTGACAGCATTTCATTCCTTCCAGATATGTTTGCTACCATCTGGCATCTGTTGCATCCCTTGATAAAGACGTTCACATCCTTGAACATCGTAGGCCAGTAGAACCCACACTGAAGAATCTTCGTTGCCGTCTTCATTGTGCTCGCATGCCCTCCGCATTGCAAACTGTGACAGTGTGATATGATGGATGCCACTTCGCTCTCTGGGATGAATCTCCTTATGATCATGTAACCGCAAGTTCTATAAAGGAGTGGGTCATCCCAACAGTAGCTTCGAATGCCGTGCAAAAATCTCTTACGCTGCTGTGTAGTTATATCATATGGCATGATGCCACATGCATGGTGATTCACGATGTCTGCAAACCAAGGGGTTTCGGTTAGAGTGACGGAGAACAGGTGATCATCTGGGAAGGAGTCGTCTATTGGTAGGATGATAACCTTTGACCCAACAAGGTATGATCTGAACTTTTCGATGGCAAAGATAATAGAAGCATAACGAGCTTTCGATAATCATCTGATATCCTTATATTATTCTTGAGATAAAAATACTATCTCACAAAATTACAATGCAATATCTTCGCATATAACCTTTAATTATACACAAATTATTGAGATAAATAATGGCAAACTAAGTACACACAAGTTTATTGGTAATACAAACATTGTCAAAATGATTGATTTTACTCACAAGAAAAATATTAGTACTGAAAAAGAACACAAGCCCATGTTTTAAGCAACATGAGAGATGGCTAAACAATCCACTTTATGCTTCCGCAACTTTGAGACGACATCAATCATGGTAGGCCGTTCTTTTGGTGAGTCCCTTGAACAGATTATGCCTAGCTCCATAATAGAAGATATATAAGCATGCATCAAACTTAGATCTTTGCTTGCCCTTTCATTTTCGTATCCATCCTTCAAAAGATTTCGGTCCACAATTTCAAGCGGAGCTGTTGAATATGCCTCAAATACCCAATTCCGCAAACTTGATTCCCCAACAAACATTGGATCACTCGGCTTTTTTCGTGTGAAGATCTCTAGCAACAATATTCCAAAGCTATAGACATCTCCCTTTCTTGATACTCTTCCTGTTGATGCATACTCTATTCCACATGGAAAAACAATGACTTAATAATTTTTGTTGTTTCAATAAAATTTCACGTGAAAGAGTTTAAGTTTAATTACCTGGAGCCATATAACCAATTGTTCCTAGCAAGCTTGCTGACATTAAACTCCTGCTATCACCAACCAATAACTTTGCAATACCAAAGTCGCTCACGTGTGCAGTCATGTCTTCATCAAGAAGAATGTTGCTTGGCTTCAAATCACAATGTAGCACAACCTGAGAATGATGGTGATGGAGGTACTCAAGTGCAGAAGCCACATCGATTACTATGTTAGTCCTTTGAAGTAGGGTCAAGCAGTAATTGTATGAGTAAAGCCATCTTTCAAGGCTTCCATTAGGGATGAATTGGAGGATAAGTGCCCTGAAATCCAGGTTGGAACATGTGCTGATGACTTTAACAAGATTTCTATGACGAACCATGCACAAAGCACAACATTCGATATCAAAACTCCTTGAAGCTCCATCGACTTCCAAATTAAAAACCTTTATTGCAGTGAGAAGTCCATCATCTAAGACTCCTTTGTAGACAGACCCAAAGCTCCCACTTCCAACCAAGTTTGCCTCGCTAAAGTTTTCAGTGGCACGAACAAGCTCATGGTATGATATCGATCTAAAGTTAGCAGGGAATGGTGTGCTTACAGCTGGACTGTCAATTTTCTTCCGACGTAATCTTAAGAAGAAGCAAAAGCAAGCAATGAGGAATATAATGACAGAAATAGCTGGAATGATATACTCAAGTAAATGCATTCTAGCGCTGATATTTTTAGAGCAAGGTGGAAAGCCTAGACTGGGTGCACCGCATAATGCTACATTCCCGACCAATGTTGTAATGGAAAGATTCAAAAATGCGCTCCTGTTTGGAATCTCTCCTTCCAACTTGTTGAAAGAAAGATTCATACCCATGAGATGGCGGAGATTCCCTAAGGAGTCAGGTATAGCTCCTGAGAGATTGTTGCATGAAAGGTCTAAATCCTCGAGATTGATGATCTCACCAAGCGAGTGAGGAATGGTGCCATTTAATGAGTTATTTGAAAGATACAAAACTGCAAGCATTTGAAGCTCCTTTAAGGAATCGGGGATCTCACCTGATAGCTGATTCATTGATATGTCAAGGACATTTAAGA
>CM061133.1:21088493-21188858 GCA_030789695.1 Scilla litardierei
CTTGCCTCGATCGATCCAGAAGGATTTTCATCACCTCAGCCTCGTCCAACGACGACCTGGCTCTGACCTCCTCTGTTGATAACCTAGACTCTTTTGTAAGCCCAGGATTCGGAGAACTCCAACCATTAAGCAACGAACCTAGTTCAGGGAGGACGCCAAATACAAAGGTATCCACCCACCCAGGGTCGGAAACCGGAAGGTCGTATATGAGCCTCACTCCAAGGCAAGCAGCAATATGGTACCACCCTCGACGAGGGTCGGGTACTATCCTAAAGAAGTACGTGAATAGCCCAAGGGTCGATCGGACCCCACAGAGCTCACACATCACGATGAAGCCTACTAAGGGGGGAAAAGCTTAAGGAGCGAGTCTACAAATAGAAAGCTCCGAAGAGCACAGAGCCTCTATGATGAAAGGATAAAGGGGGAACCGGAGTCCTAGGTGAAAAGCTTTAAAATACACATCCACATCATTCTTCCATGGAAAACACACTCTCACATCTGAATTGGGTACTCTACCCTAAAAGGATAACAAAAACAACATCGCCAGACCTCAGCAGTCAAATCGAGGGAGAACCTAAGGGCCATCTCTAGGACAACTGCAAGAACCTTCGAACTCCGATCCCTTCGTCAAATTGGAAGGCCTGATTCAATCCAAGCCTTTTTTTCCCTTTCCAGGAACTTCCACGCATCGTGGGGGCTGAAGGCATGCCTTGAGCTCCTCGTAGGTCAGCTCCTTCATTACGACCAGGGCGAACATTCTTGACGAGTCTAAAGAAAGTCAAAATTGGTTAAGAGGGAATACCTCAAGAGGAAGAAGCGATTTTTTCCTAGGTAATGTTGGAAGGAGGCGGTCTTCGGTAAGGCGACGCTAGAAGCAAGCTTACGAAACAAGGAAGAATATGAAGCAGAAAGATCTCTTCTTCTTCCTTGCTTTACTCTTTTATTTGAAGAAATCCAACCGGCTGACGTCCGATGCACGACACGTGTCCAAGGCCAGCCATAAGAAACGGCGGAGGTCGCTCCAAAGACGAAAGGGTTTTGGCGGTACAAATCAAATCAAATGTTTTGAAAACCGTGCGCATTTAAGGATATTACTCATCATTCGGTCTCAGTCAGCGCAATTTCTGAGGCATGAATGATGGGGGCCATTGTTAGTACATGTGTACGAATCCAACTGGAGTATCTGCATACCCGACCCATTTGGCATCCGTAATCTGATACGCCCCTGGCTCATAGCGGGGTACCGCCAAGTCAGACGAATGGGTCGTTCGACCATTGGGCTGGCACTAACATTCAGGGAAAAGTTAATGGGGACAAGTAAATGGGTAGCCGTTAACTCGAATCCTGGAGAAGATCGTGCCTGAATCAATGAGGGGATGGTTACACACCATCAAGGGGGAATTACCTATAAATAGACCAAAGAACGAAGGTAAAGGGGTTCCAATTCCAAGTACGAGATCTAAGACGTAGAACTCTACTTTCACAGCTAATATTCCTTATACGTTCGAGCTTACGTCGCCAGTCTTGAGACGAACCTTGTTGAGTATTGGACTTCTCCCTACTTGGTGTTAATGATGAGCAAACATAAATACTTGTGACTAATTCCCTATTTTACAATTAATCCATTGCCTAAGCTTATTATGAAGATCAACTTGCAATGGATGACTCACAAACGTAATTGAAGGCAAATGATATGAATTGGATGATCGTAGATTGATGATTGAAGCTCTGTAAAAACTTCAAGCTCATACGATGGAAAGAAGAGATTATTCGTCAATGTAATTTTTCTTTTATCTCTTCTAGTATGTAGCTTAGAAGTAGAACTTTGATGGAGCACTCACACACATCTACTTTCTGTCATAGGACATCTCTAGACCTTTGTCCTTTGATCGCAATTCAATTCTCTTTTGTTTGTGCTAGGATTGTTCATAACAGCCGACTGCTGAACAGTTTACAGTCGCCTGTCTCAAAAACAGTCGACTGTGTTTTGTTCTACAGTCGCCTGTTATGCACAGACTATTACAATGTAGTTTTGGGCCTTCTGTGATTATATCGCACAGGCTACTGTTGAACGATTCACAGGCGCCTGTCCTAGTGACAGTCGACTGTGTATTGTAAATCAGTCGCCTGTATCTCCATGCCCAAACTCTGTTTGATCTGATTTCTACGGCCAGTCGACTTATGCTGTATATACAGTTGACTGTCTATTAGATCAGTCGACTGTCTATGCTGCAACAGTCGCCTGTCTGTAAGTCATTTCTTTGACTCAGCTCTCTGGAAATTTCTCTTGATTTTGACAGTTGTCTGTTCAAGGTTTTACAGTCGCCTGTTCTAATTAATAGTCGACTGTGTTCCTTGCATCAGTCGTCTGTCCTATATCTTGTGAGATTTCTAGTATTTGTCTAACTTACTCTTCTCTCGGCCAGTCGCCTGTCGAAGAAATTACAGTCGCCTGTTGGTTTAACAGACGACTGTCTTTGCTTCATCAGTCGACTGTCCACGTGGTAAGTTACCGTTATGAATTCTCACCTACCCTTACTGACTGTGCAACAGTCGACTGTGTATTGTTCAACAGTCGACTGTCGCGAGTTCAGATTATATCCGTTGAGATTTTTCTCACGGGTTTCGATTGGGTTTTTGCCTAAACTGTTTTGTGGATTTGAGAAAGCTATAAATAGAGCTTCTACTATTTCATTGGAAGGTTACTCATTCATTGCAAAATCCTTCAAGCTTTCATTTCCAAAGATCAAATCTTTCAAATCCAAAGCCCTAAGTATTTCCAAATCTTGTTCTCTTGCTCTCCAGCCTAGAACCAAAGATTGATCTTCTAGGCAATTGGTGCAATCAAGAGAAAGGGCTTTCTCCTCTCTTCCAAGAGAATTCTTCAACACACATCACACTTCTCCTTCAAGTTCTACTTCAAGGCATAGGTGATTGTAAGTGTTGCTTTCAGATTTCATAACTTCTTTATTTGATTTGTGCTCTCGGTTGTGAGAGTGTTTTTTGCTTGCTCCCTAGTTCTGGGAGTCAAGGACATCGATTGTATTTGATTGCACTTGTAGGGTTGCTACAAGTGTGCTTTAAGGAAATTTCAAGTTAGGGTTCTAACTTGAGTATCCGGTGGTATCCGGGTGGTAGGGACGTAGGATTACCAGGAACAAGTCGGGAGTTGACTTGGGTAATCCGAACCCTTAAAACATATCTACGTTTGCTTGTGTTTCTCTTTGGGTCGTTTTTCTGTTCCGCACTATTTGTTGGATTGCAGTTTATTTGGCGTAAATTCCTTTTAAATTTGCATAAATACTATTCAACCCCCCTTCTAGTGTTTTCCCCATAGACAGGGTCCTTACAATTGGTATTAGAGCACAAGGTTTCATCTATGGCATCCAACAACAACAACGTTCCTCCGCCGGCTTCGTACAACAATCACGACCGTGATGGAGCGTCCACACTTTTCGAATGTCAATCTACGGTACGTCCTCCACGTTTCAATGGTACTAATTTTGGTTATTGGAAGTGTAGGATGGAGACATTCCTTAGCAGTGCTTCTCTTTGGAGATCTCTCCACAAGGAGTACGTTGAGCCCACCGAAGAGGATTTCGAGAAATGGACGACTTCCGTGAAGTCCGCCGAAGTCAACAACGCTAAAGCAATGAACGCTCTTCATTGTGAGTTGGACCCGAATGAGTTCAACAAGATATGCACATGTAAGAGTGCATATCAAATTTGGAACCATCTCATCGTTACCCACGAGGGAACGAATAAGGTAAAGCTTTCAAAGTTATATGTTGCCGTGCAAAACTTCGACTTGTTTCACATGCAGGAAAATGAGAGCATTGCGTCGATGTACGGACACTTTACCGACATCACAAATGAATTGAAAGCCCTTGGCCAAATCTACACCGAACTTGAAAAGGTTAGGAAGATCATCATGGTGATGACCTCCAAATGGGAAAGAAGAGCAATCGCCATTGAGGAGGTCAATGACTTGAAGAACTACACCGTGGTAAATCTCATCGGGACTCTTATGTCTTACGAAGTAAGACGGGATAACCGATTGAAGATTCAAGCCATGATGAATCCCTCGGAGGCCAAGAAGAAAGCTTTGGCATTTAACGCCAATTCGTCATCCTCCGAAAGTGATGAATCCGAGAACGAGATAGATTTGGGTGAAATGGCCCAAATAGCGAAGAAGTTCCAACGCTTCTTCCGCAAAGGTAAATTTCCCTCCAACAAACATTTTGAGTCTACTAATGCTACTTCCTCTCTTTGTTATAAGTGTAATAAGCCAGTGCAAATCAAGAGGGATTGCCCAATGCTAAACAACAAAGAAAAGTGGAAGGCACCAAAGTACCACAAGTCCGACAAGAACAAGAAAAACAAGAAGAAAGGACTCGTCGGTACCTTTGATGATTCAAGTGATGACTCATCAAGCGATTCCGATGATGAGAAGGGTGAGAGCGCCCACATGTGCTTCATGGCACTTGAAGACCCACTCTCGGGTGAGAGTGATTCCGATACGGATAACACCGATGTAACAATGGATGAACTTCGTATAGCTAATGAAGAACTATTTGCTAAATACCAATCTTTAATGCTTAAAGAAATCAAAGGTTAGCAAGTCATCCATTTCATGCATTATCAACAATGACACCTTTGTTGATACTTTAACCCTTAAGAAAGCAAACTTAGCTTCTCAAAATGTCACTTTGAGAGATGAGGTGAACTCCCTCAAATCTCAACTAGATCAAACACATCCCATGGATAATAGTGATCTAGTTACATGTCACACACAATTGGGATTAGAGAATGATTCTCTTAAAACCCAAGTGCACGAGCTCAAAGCACGGGTGTCCACCTTGGATACCAACATTTCTTCTTTAAAGAAGAAATATGAGCTCATGTCCTCCCGTATTGTGAGATTTAATAAGGGACAAGGACAATTGGATGATTTGCTTGCAAACCAATTTCCGGCCACACATCTTGTTGGCCTTGGATTTGTAAAAGCAAATGCATCTAATGCTCGCACCTCCTATAGTGGTGTCACTATAGATTTTGTGAGGCCTTCCTCCGGTGCATCCACAAGTGGTGTCAAAGACACTATAGGTAGCAATCCTACCAAGAATGTCACCACATCACCTTCTCTTCCTTTTGGCAAGAAACCCACTAAGGGTGGAAACCAAAAGCAAGGCCATGCTTATATGTACACTAATACTCATCCACGTAGGAAACACCCTACTTCACAAGTGGATAATCATGACACATTTTATGCTCCGCACCCACAGACACGTACACAACCACACACGAGAAATACTCATGTACGTGCTCCCACACACCCATATGCTCATACACATCATTCTTTCATGTATGCTAATCCTCCACATGACATGCATGATCAATATGCTTCATATAATATGCATGTTCCCAAGAATACATATCATTCTAGAATGTATAATGCATATCCTCCACCACATCTCTATGCTAGAAATCATGTTCCTAAGAAGCATGCACCACAAAGAAATCCAACACATATGCATGCAACTAGGAATAGGACTCCCAAGATGTACACTATTTGGGGTCCTAAGAACACTAGTCTAAATGTTAGGAATGCTTATGTTGATTCCTACTTTCATGATGTAATTAGAAATAGTAACTATGTTAGGAAGTGGAAGTCCACTTGGACTTGGCTTCCAAAGGGTTAATCCCATTGGACCCAACAAACATTGGGTACCATAAGCTTATGGTATATTATATAGGTACCCAAGAGAAAGAAGAAGAGCAATAAATGCCTTATTAGCTCTAAAGGGAAAGGATGGATTCTTGATAGCGGTTGCTCCAAACACATGACGGGAGATTCATTGCTCTCCGAAGTGATTAGCATCAAGGATGGTGCAATGATCACTTTTGGAGGTAATCAAAAGGGAACCATCATTGGAGTAGGTATCGTTGGTAATCCTTCCAAACCCCGAATTACTAATGTTTATCTTGTTAGTGGTTTATGTCACAATCTCATTTCTATTAGTCAACTTTGTGACAAAGGTTACAAGGTTAACTTTGGAGAAGGATTATGTACTATTGTTGATTGTGATTCAAATGTTTTATTTTCCGGTATTCGGCGTAAAAATATTTATTATTTGAGCTTGCCTAAAATCGTAGAACATTGCTTAGTTGCTAACACAAGTGAACAACTATTATGGCATCACCGTTTTGGTCATGTTCATTTCAAGCACTTATATAAGTTAGCTAAGCATGATCTAGTCAAAGGTTTTCCTAAGATTGTTTTTAATAAGAAAAACTTTTGTGATTCATGTCAAAGAGGTAAACTAAGTAAATCTTCATTTAAGCTTAAAGAAGGGATTACTTCTAAGAGGCCCCTAGAACTTCTACATCTAGATTTATTTGGGCCAACAAGAACCGCTTCTTTAGGTAATGCTCATTATGGAATAGTTGTCGTTGACGACTTTTCTAGATTTACTTGGGTTTCAGTCTTAACTAATAAGAATGAAGCTCATGAAAAGTTTACCAAATTTGCAAAGAAGATTCAGAATCTTTTAGGATCCACCATTATCACTATTCGTAGTGATCATGGAGGAGAATTTGAGAATGAGTCTTTTACTAAGTTTTGTGATGACTCCGGGATAACTATAACTTTTCCTTTCCTCGGCACCACCACAAAATGGTGTTGTAGAAAGAAAGAATATGACTCTTATTGAGTGTGCTCGCACTATGCTCCATGATAGTCATTTAGGACTACAATTTTGGGCAGAAGCGGTGCACACGGCATGTTATGTGCTCAATAGGATCCTAGTGAGACCCCGAACAAACAAAACTTGTTTTGAGTTGTTTTATGATAAAAAGCCTCAAGTGAAATATTTTCGTGTTTTTGGTTCAAAATGTTTTATGAAGAACACCTTTGGTAATTTAGACAAATTCGAGCCAAGATCCGATGAAGGAATTTTTGTTGGATATTCCATACGTAGCAAAGCCTACCGGATATACAACAAAACTTCTTCAACGATGGAGGAATCACTTCACGTATCTTTTTATGAAGATTTTGATTTTCCTCATGTTGATGATGATAATGTAGATATTGTTTATGATTCTCTTAATAATATTAAGATTAATGATTCTATTGTTGAGACTAACACTTCTAACGAAGTTGTTGAAGTTGTTCCTAGTGATCCAGGTATACCCAAAGCTTATCCAACTGTTCGCAACCATCCCCATAACCAAATTATTGGAGATATTGGTGTGGGTGTTCGAACGAGATCAAGAATTGAAGAATTCTCCCATTGCACATTCGTCTCTACCATTGAGCCAAAGAACATTCAAGAAGCTTTTGAGGATAGCTCTTGGCAATGGAAGAAGAACTAGCGCAATTCGAGAGAAACAAAGTTTGGGAACTTGTACCTCTTCCAAGTGGTCACCAAGTTATTGGGACCAAATGGATCTTCAAGAACAAGACAGATGAAAACGAGGTAATCACACGGAACAAAGCAAGGTTAGTAGCTCAAGGCTACCAGCAAGAGGAAGGTATTGATTTCAAATAATCTTTTGCCCCCGTAGCTAGATTAGAAGCTATTAGGTTGCTTTTATCTTTTGCATCCCATAAGAATTTTAAATTATTTCAAATGGATGTTAAAAGTGCATTTTAAATGAGTTTGTCAATGAAGAAGTCTATGTTTCTCAACCTCCCGGGTTTATTCATGAAAAATTTCCAAACCATGTTTTCAAACTTAAGAAAGCGTTGTATGGATTGAGACAAGCTCCTAGAGCTTGGTATGATCGTCTTAAGACCTTTCTTTTGAATTTAGGTTTTAAAATGGGAGAAGTTGATTCTACACTTTTCATTAGAGATTATGAAAATGACATTCTTTTGATTCAAGTTTATGTAGACGATATTATTTTTGGTTCTACTAACTTTACTCTTTATCAAGAATTTTCCAAGTCTATGAAGGATGAGTTTGAGATGAGCCACATGGGAGAGCTCACCTACTTCCTTGGATTGCAAATTCGACAAATGGAGAATAGTACTTTCATACATCAAACAAAGTACACAGGGGAGCTTATTAAGCGATTCGGGATGGAACCGTCTTCGAGCAAAAGGACTCCCATGAGTACTACTACTCATCTACACAAGGATGAAAGCGGAAAAGATGTAGACGTTCGTCTATATCGAGGTATGATCGGTAGCTTACTTTACTTAACCGCTCGTAGGCCCGATATCATGTTTTCCATATGTATTTGTGCTAGATATCAAGCAAGACCTAAGGAGTCACACTTGATTGCGGTTAAACGAATATTTCGTTATCTCAATCAATCTCTAGATTATGGGTTACTTTACCCTAAGTCTAGCACATATGAGTTAATCTCATATAGTGATGCCGACTTTGCCGGATGCAAGTCCGACAGGAAAAGTACTAGTGGCACATGCCATTTCTTAGGAAATTCCTTAGTTTCTTGGTTTTCTAAGAAACAGAATTTGGTGTCATTGTCCACGACTGAAGCGGAATATATTGCCGCGGGTCTTGCATGTGCACAAGTTCTTTGGATGAGACACACTCTTAGTGACTATGGTGTCAATTGTGATACTTGCCCTATCATGGTTGATAATCAAAGTGCTATTTGTCTTTCCAAGAATCCGGTACACCACTCCCGTACCAAACACATAGACATGAGACACCATTTTATAAATGATCATGTAGCTAAGAAGGACATCATCTTAGAGTACATTGAAACCCAAAAACAAATTGCCGATATCTTCACTAAACCTCTTAAAGAGGATTCATTTGTGAGGTTACGTGGAGAATTAGGAATTATGCGTGAATCTGAAATCTAGAAGCTCAATCTTTCATGCTATAACTCCTTATTGAGCTCATATCTTTTTAATTGTCTGTCTTCATGTGCTTTATTGTTTTATGAGATTGAGAAAGGCAATTGTGACTTATTTGATTTCATGAGTTTTGAGTTTGATTGGAGTAATTTGTGTTTCAATGGATTTATTGTTTTCATAATGATTTTACGATGTATTTGTGATTAGAGTATAGGTCCTAGGGTGAGTGTTCTTATTCTCTGGAATTCTATCTCACAGTGCTCTTTTGGACCAGGACAGACGACTGTCTTTCCTTTGACAATCGACTTCCCTACTCTATCTCCTCAGTCTGAGAATTGGTATCTTTCGCACAGCTGACTGATGACTGTTTTACAGTCGACTGTTAATTTAACAGGTGATTGCATTTTAGTCATCAGGCGACTGTACTCTCTGTCGAATTTTTACAGTGTTCTCTGTTCTTTTCGTGAACTGTATTAATTCTCGGCCAGTCGACTGTTGAACATATGTCAGTCGACTGTCCAATGGACATGCGACTGTATGTCACTGTCCAGTCGACTGCCCATCTATCTGAGCCTTTATTTTATCACTTCATCCAGTCGACTGACTGTTGTTCATCAGTCGACTGTCTCTTGCTGTGTCGGTTCATGTGATTTGATCCGAGCCGTCGATTCCTTGATCCAACGGCTCCGATTGATTCCCCTAATTTTATATTCGAGTTTACGCGATCACTTCCCCTCGTCGACTCTCTCTCCTCCGCTTCGACTGTTTAACTTCCAGCTCGTTTTTCTCTACAAAAACGGTCGATTTCGCTTCTTAAACCGTCGAACTGCTCCTAATCGTCGTCGTCGATCGCGTTTTGACGTTGCCTTCGATCTTCTTCTCCGTGATCGTCTGTACTTCCTCACTTGGTTTGCTTCTCTCACTTTCTCTTCGTCGTTTCGTTTATTTGCTTTAGTTTCTCCTTCTCTTGTTTCCATGGCTCCTAAACCAAAGGGAAAAGAGAAGATCGATGCTCCTAAACGTTCTAGGACACCGAAGAAACTCATTGCCAAGAGAAAGAAACCCTATAAAGCCCGAAGCAAGCATGCCCTGTCACCCGTGCGCTCGTCTTCGTCGGGTTACTCTCCTTCTGCTTCTTCTAGCGATGCTCAGCCTTTGATTCATCGTCAGCGCAAGCCTACTGGTGTTCACATCAGTGAGCCTGTTGTTGAGAACCCACATGTGTCTCCTTCTGTGTCCAGTTCTTCAGAAGATACTCCTGTCGTACCCCCCTCTGATCCCCTAGTTCCCGTTTGCCGAGACGATCTTTGTCTGGCAAAGTTTCACTCTCTCCTAGGGATCAACCTACTTAGGGAGCGGTACATTGCTTTCCCCGCCTTCACTGCTGAGAGACTCTCTGACATTCTTTTCGGTACTCACCTGGCCGATCTTTTTCGCTTCTCTCAGAGCGAGTCCCCCAGAGCCTATCCATTTCTGGTGAAGCTTTTTTATACGAACCGTGTTCGCGGTGAGTATTCGTCTACCGGGATCCTCGATACTATCGTTCAGGGAACCCACATTCAGATCACTCCCTCTCTCTTCGGGACTATTCTTAGGATTCCTTCTGTTGGTTCCCTTCCCACTGATATCTGCATCTCTGAGATTGACGATCTTGACCAGTCTGTTCTCTGGGATATGTTTCGAGAGGTACCTTTAGCTCTTGATTCGGATGTCAGATCATCTATGTTCTCTCTACGAGGTTGGGCTGTTCACCTAGTGGTGAAGTCCAACATCCTGTCGAGATATGGATCGTCTGACCAGCCGTCTCAGGATATTCTAAAGTGTATGTATGCTATTTTTTCTGGCATGCCCGTGAACTGGGCCGGTGTCCTTGATAGGATGGACAAGGTTGAGTTCACGTCCTCCTCGTCTCACATTCCTTACGGTGGTCTTTTGACTCGTGGCTTCCGTCACTTTGGTATTGACTTGACTCGTTACGAGCCCATGCCCTTTGGTCCTCTCCTCGATGCTTCTGCAAAGTCGAAATCTTCTTCGGCTCTGCAGACTGCCTCGAAGAAGAGGAAGTCTACTTCAGCTCCATCCTCATCCACTGTGCCTTCAGCTGATTTGCCTTCTTCATCTGCTCCACCATCTCAGGATACTCTTTTGGCGATGGTCTCTGGTATTTACAGATTGCTGTCTCTCTCCTTCCTCCATCAGGGAATTCCCTTCCCTGAGGATTTGAGACAGTTTGTTCCCCAGCTTCATGTGCCTCCTCAGCCTACTGGTGTCGTTGAGCCTCCTGGTGTTGCTTCTACACAGGATGTTGCTGCTGCTGCTTCTGTTGCTCCTTCTGACCCTCCTCCAGAGGATACTCCTACTGCTACAGAGCCTGCTTCCTCGTCTGCAGCCCCTGGAGACGCTCACTCTTAGATAGATGTTTGAGTGATGTTATTTTGAGTGATGATATATGTTTTTTGTATGATGGATGATGCTGTCTGTGTCTGTTTAATATATGTATGGTGATATACTTTGATGTCGTCATGATGATGTATTATTTTTTTGATCATGATGTATCTTTTTGGGATGGCCATATAGATGACCATCCGTTGATGTACTCAGTTTCTATATATCTATATATATGATGTTGCACCCTCTCTTGTGTCACTATGCTATATTGTATATCGTATCTGTGTGATGTATGATATGTTGTCTCCATGTATGCTTCACTCTCCTTGATGTGCTTTTGAGACAATATACGAATTTGATATTGGTCAATTCATGCTCACTTTGATATGATGAATTTATGAAAATTATTTTCATTTCGTATATCTAAAATGTTGATATTGGATTTCAATTCCATGGCATGTGTATATGATGAGATTTTGTGAGTTTTTGATTCGATATATCTTTATACTCCTTGATTGTTGTTAGTTCGTATTTAGCACTATTATTGTTGTTGTTATTTGCTCCCACCTTTTTGTATAATGCCATAGGGGGAGAGAAATAAACATACAAGATTTATAATGGATGTGCTAAGTATGTTCTAACGCTTGAATCTAAGATTTTTGTTGCCTTAGATTCAGGGGGAGTAAAATTACAATGAATATGGATTTTATTTCCTAGATTTCTTGAATTGAATTCATTCATATCTCACTCACTTGCTTCAATTGTTATGTAGATGCTCTAATATTTGTTGACTAACTTGATTGGCATCTATGTAGGGGGAGTAAGTTTTCATTACGCACAATTATTTATCTTTTTGTTTATGTTTGTTTGTCATCATCAAAAAGGGGGAGAATGTTGAGTATTGGACTTCTCCCTACTTGGTGTTAATGATGAGCAAACATAAATACTTGTGACTAATCCCCTATTTTGCAGTTAATCCATTGCCTAAGCTTATTATGAAGATCAACTTGCAATGGATGACGAACAAACATAATTGAAGGCAAATGATATGAATTGGATGATCGTAGATTGATGATTGAAGCTCCGTAAAGACTTCAAGCTCATACGATGGAAAGAAGAGATTATTCGTCAATGTAATTTTTCTTTTATCTCTTCTAGTATGTAGCTTAGAAGTAGAACTTTGATGGAGCACTCACACACATCTACTTTCTGTCATATACATCTCTAGACCTTTGTCCTTTGATCCCAATTCAATTCTCTTTTGTTTGTGCTAGGATTGCTCATAACAGCCGACTGCTGAACAGTTTACAGTCGCCTGTCTCAAAAACAGTCGACTGTGTTTTGTTCTATAGTCGCCTGTTATGCACAGACTATTACAATGTAGTTTTGGGCCTTCTGTGATTATTTCGCACAGGCTACTGTTGAACGATTCACAGGCGCCTGTCCTAGTGACAGTCAACTGTGTATTGTAAATCAGTCGCCTGTATCTCCATGCCCAAACTCTGTTTGATCTGATTTCTACGCCAGTCGACTTATGCTTTATATACAGTTGACTGTCTATTAGATCAGTCGACTGTCTATGCTGCAACAGTCGCCTGTCTGTAAGTCATTTCTTTGACTCAGCCTTCTGGAAATTTCTCTTGATTTTGACAGTCGTCTGTTCAAGGTTTTACAGTCGCCTGTTCTGATTAACAGTCGACTGTGTTCCTTGCATCAGTCGTCTGTCCTGTATCTTGTGAGATTTCCAGTATTTGTCTAACTTACTCTTCTCTCGGCCAGTCGCCTGTCGAAGAAATTATAGTCGCCTGTTGGTTTAACAGACGACTGTCTTTGCTTCATCAGTCGACTGTCCACGTGGTAAGTTACCGTTATGAATTCTCACCTACCCTTGCTGACTGTGCAACAGTCGACTGTGTATTGTTCAACAGTCGACTGTCGCGAGTTCAGATTATATCCGTTGAGATTTTTCTCACGGATTTCGATTGGGTTTTTGCCTAAACTGTTTTGTGGATTTGAGAAAGCTATAAATAGAGCTTCTACTGTTTCATTGGAAGGTTACTCATTCATTGCAAAATCCTTCAAGCTTTCATTTCCAAAGATCAAAGCTTTCAAATCCAAAGCCCTAAGTATTTCCAAATCTTGTTCTCTTGCTCTCCAACCTAGAACCAAAGATTGATCTTCTAGGCAATTGGTGCAGTCAAGAGAAAGGGCTTTCTCCTCTCTTCCAAGAGAGTTCTTCAACACAAATCACACTTCTCCTTCAAGTTCTACTTCAAGGCATATGTGATTGTAAGTGTTGCTTTCAGATTTCATAACTTCTTTATTTGATTTGTGCTCTCGGTTGTGAGAGTGGTTTTTGCTTGCTCCCTGGTTCTGGGTGTCAAGGACATCGATTGTATTCGATTGCACTTGTAGGGTTGCTACAAGTGGGCTTTAAGGAAACCTCAAGTTAGGGTTCTAACTTGAGTATCCGGTGGTATCCGGGTGGTAGGGATATAGGATTACCGGGAACAAGTCGGGAGTTGACTTGGGTAATCTGAACCCTTGAAACATATCTGCGTTTGCTTGTGTTTCTCTTTGGGTCGTTTTTCTATTCCGCACTATTTGTTGGATTGCAGTTTATTTGACATAAATTCCTTTTAAATTTGCATAAACACTATTCAACCCCCATTCTAGTGTTTTCCCCATAGACAGGGTCCTTACAATCCTCTTTGGGTCGATCTCAGATGTACCATGCTCCCTCTCTCCCTTAAGTTCCCACACTAAATTAAGCATCGGAGGGGATTTTGATCAAAACCCAGATCTGACCCTCCTAACGTGTCAAAGGAGTGCAGAACGACGGTCCTTATCCAGCGTCGAAGGTCGTCACTGAGCTTCCTAGCCCCCCCCCCCCCCCCCCCCCCCCCCCCCCCCCCCCCCCCCCCCCCACCCCCCCCCCCCCCCCCCCCCCCCCCCCCCCCCCCCCCCCCCCCCCCCCCCCCCCCCCCCCCCCCCCCCCCCCCCCCCCACCCCCCCCCCCCCCCCCCCCCCCCCCCCCCCCCCCCCCCCCCCCCCCCCCCCCCCCCCCCCCCCCCCCCCCCCCCCCCCCCCCCCCCCCCCCCCCCCCCCCCCCCCCCCCCCCCCCCCCCCCCCCCCCCCCCCCACCCCCCCCCCCCCCCCCCCCCCCCCCCCCCCCCCCCCCCCCCCCCCCCCCCCCCCCCCCCCCCCCCCCCCCCCCCCCCCCCCCCCCCCCCCCCCCCCCCCCCCCCTCGATCGATCAACACAACTGCTGTTTAAAGGTTGATTGTAGCACCGCACCATCATAAACTACCATCACCCGACCTTGGTTCTTCCAACCGAGGGTCCCATTCCTACTGCTGCTGAGGCTTCGACTCAGCATCTCGAGTCTACGTCAGCTTGACAACTGGCTCGATCAATTTTGGCCTTAACAAGGTTAAATCCTCACAACACCACAGAAAATAAAATCGGGAACTCAACGCCGTCTTGGAATCTATATAAGGGTTTAAAACACCCAAGATACCATGCACCCCTAATGGGAGAGGCGTTAAAAAGAACATCTCGAAGACTGTGCATAGATGTGTCCACATTCCCAGTGCTAGGCTCAACTCAGTTGAAGCATGAAGCTTCACTGACCATTTAAAACAAATAAATAAAAATCTATGGGCCGAAAAATATGAAATATGAAAATGAGTTCCTAAAGATCCATTACATTCAAGAAAATTGTTCAACGGTTATCAGACATAGTTACTGACAATAAGAAAATTTGTCAGATTACACATCCCTGCTGGTAATATTCCAGCTACGCTTGATATCTCCAAGAATGGATGCAATCCACTAGCAGCAGAAGTGGATGTTCCTCAAAGAGACAGACCACCAGGCTCCAAGGGTAAAATTTCTAGAAAGACAAAAACTCATGGAGGCCTTGAGACAATACTATCACATGACAATGAGCTCATGTTCATATTCTCACCCCTCCCAGAATCTCCTGAAGTGAAAAATCCGGGAGAATTTGAAATGAAATTAATTGTTGTACGTACTGGGGAGGTGTTGGACAGAAAAAACACAATTATCGACAATATATTCACGTATCATATTTCCACATACATCGCAAAAGCGATGATAATTATATCGTTCCATACTCCATTGCTAAAATGCAAACGTAGAAATTGGCCAAATATGGAAGATGCAATAAAAATTAGCTGGACTTGCTTATGAAACGTGAAGTGTTCGGACCTAAAGTCCAGACACCAAAAGGTGTCAAAACTGTGGGCACACTAAGTATTGCACAAATAAGAACATAAATTTATAAGTACAAAATCGTATACTATAAGGTACAACATATAACTCAACGATTTCTCGCTAAAACTGGGGAATAGACAAATTAAAATGAGCATGGCTCACTTATAGAAATGACGCATTAGATTCCCTACTTATAAATTGCGAATATCTTACGATTTGGCAAAGGAAATTTTTGGATATGTTGCTATTGGATGTTATGACGTCATACCTCTATGGTATCTTGATAAAGATAAATTCCAAATTTCCTTAAATGCCTGAATAGACTTCGGGACGTCTATTCTATTGAAGAAATAATAAAATATTATACAACCAAGCAAATCACTTGACAAAGCAAGGATACATATTAAAGGTTGTCTTTGCATTTTTATAAAGAGCAAAGGCCATGATTAGATATCATAGTTGTAAACAACTTAAATCTCATCGGATCTCCAGAAGAGAATACCGAAATATCTGTTCTAGCACGACTATCAAAGACCTAGGCAAAATAAAATACGTCATGGCTCACAGATTTATCAAAATAGATAAAATCATGTTACATCAAAACTTCATACACACAGAGTGTTTTAAAGAAATCACAACAAGCACCAATGTCATCCATTTAGTACACCTATAGTAGTACGCTTTTTGGATGTATATAAAAAAACCCTTCTGTCAGCTGGAAGATGGAAAGGATATACTTGGTCCTGAAGTTCCTTATCTAAGTGCAATCAGTGCACTTCTGGCTAACTACACAAGTCCCGATATGGAAGTTGCAGTAATTCACAAGCCAGATACAGTAATGCACCTAAAAAGTGACTAGACCGGAGTTAAGCATCTTCTGCACTTCTTCCAAGGATCGATAGATTTGGGCTTACATTATAAATAATTATCCTCCATGCTTATATGGATGCAGATTATAGGCCTGACCCCGATAATGAGAAATCACAGACTGTGTACCCACAGTGGGACGGCCATCTCCTGTAGATCTGCAAAGCAAACTATGAAGGAAACATCTACCTATCATTCCGATATCCTTACCATTCTAGAAACAAACCAATGGTGTACTTGAGTATGCCTGGTGATACATCATATCCCAGTGAAGATTGTGACATAGGATGGTGTGTTGGAGTTGACCACATAGTATGAAGACCATGACATATGCTTCCCCATTTTTGAGGAGACCACATCAGAGGCGACGAAACTAAGCACACCTATCCAGAGTTTTTGGATCTAGCAGCTGCTTAATGATGGTGATATTTGTAATTTTTGTATACTCTCGAAGTGTTGTAAATAAGAATGATGAAAAATGCCTAAGAGATCTGGAAGCCTAAGTGCTTGTAAAGATCAGGGGGAGTTAGAGGGTATTTGTACTCTTTTTCCTTAGCTATGGTTTTTTCCATAGGGTTTTCCATAGCCTAAGGTTTTAACGAAGTAAATCACATAAACTCAGGATCCTGAAGTAACCACCCCTTTGTGAGACTCATATGATGCTTAGAATCCTGAAGTATTCATGGGCAGAGTTCACACTTATGGATGGATAAGTGGGAGTGTTGTAAATAGATAAGAATGTGTATATGGATAAAATTGTATCTATTATATCACATCAATGTACGACTCTCACATCCAATATAAATAAAGGCACGCGGTGTTCCCCAGAGATACACATTCATAACAAACAATAAAAAATAAAGAATAGTGTTTTCAATGTATTGCTGTGAGCACAAACGCATCAACAGACCATCAATAATTTCAAAGCACTCACCTAAGATAAACAAAACGAACGTTGTAACATTTTTGGAACAAATTTCTTGTCAATGACTACATTGTAAATCACATCTCCAATATCAAATGATATGAAATTTTAACTCCACTTCTTACATTTGATTTGAAAAAGAATGGTTCGACCTTCATTTCTTATAATTTAGTCTCTCTCACAACTATTGCCAGATGGGATCCTTGAATAGTAAAGAGGGGCTGACATAGATGCATCTAATGTCGTGGCGGTCTGTTTGCTTAAGATTGAGGCCCGAGGTAGCGGATACCCGAGTCAGGGAGAGCCAGTCCGAGTGATTAGGAGTAGGCCCGATCTAATTCCGAGCTGCTTGCTGGGTTGATGTCTGACTGATCTACAACACAGACAATCATCAAGGGGATCAGATCTGGGTCCCGACCCAAATCCCCTCCGATTATTAAGTCCGTAAGGGACTTAAAGTGGATCGAGGCAGCTGTATCGACCTAATGAAGGTCTTCTAATCACTGTCGCTCTGAGTTATGGAGGAAGGAATATAAGTGGAAGTAAAGAGATAAGAAGTTGTCAGAATACCTAGTACTTAGTGTATCTGGAATCCGAACCCTTTCCTCGTTGTCGTATCCTCTATTTATGGGTGATCATTTTCTTTGCCAAGGCATAACGGCTCATCCTTCATGGTGGCGAGATCATCTCCGTGAATGGAGATAACAACTGCCCATTTATTACACCATTATATAACCGACTCCCTGATGTCAGCAAGGCCCAACAGCTGGACGAGCTGACGCTTTGACTGGGTAATTAATCCTACCATGCTTGGTGAGCCTTTGGGGTATTGACCTAAGGCTCAGCGCATCAAATGGGCTCCTTCTTCTTGAAGGAATATTTCCTACTGTTTTGTGGGCCGTCCCAATTTATCAACCATGGTCCCACATCACTTAAGCTTAAGTAGGACGTCACTTGAGATTGAGTGATGTGAGACCTCCTTAAATGGGCACGACATTTTAAGCTTGGAAGTTTGATTTCGACCACCAAAATCCTCCATCCTTCTGTCACGCCCCGCTTCCCTAATATGGAAGGCGAGACGTGAGGAGGTCCGCTCAGACGTGGAGCTGTGAAGCTGCAGTCTGATAAGCGTCTGTAAAAATTTCGAAAAGTAGCAGGTCCTTGCATTGCGACGAAACAACAAAAATAATAAAGCAGATAAAAGAATCTCCACCAACAACATCCAACAAATATTACAACATCACAGAAAAGTCACAAAAGTACAAGTCTGAACAATAGGCCTAAAGCATGGCCAAACAAAACAACGAGAGATAGGTGCTACGCACCGAAACCTAACAGCAACTACGGAAAGGTAACAACTAAGGGGAGACTCCAAACGAGTCTAGGACTGGTCACCATTGTCCTCGAACTCAGTCTCAGCAGGGACCTCAAACTCAGCGTCCACGAACTGCTCGTCCTCTGCTACCTGTTCGGTCTCAAAGCCTGACATGTGACACCCAAAGAGAAAAGGGCACATGTCAGCAAAAGTCTCCCAAGGGAAGCGGAGAGCTTTTGTGCAAGGATACAAATATAGAAAAACGACTAGCAGTTCTTAACAATATGAAATGACATTTAAAGAATGCAACAGTTTAAATGACATGATGCATGCACGTCGTAGCAGAAGCTACGAAAACACTATTTCACGATTTTCACGAATCATTAACGTTTCACATTGTGCACAGAGTTTACGCCTTACAGCTGAAGTGGCTGTACGGGCACACTTCTACGCTGAGTGGTCGCTTAACCCTACCCCTCCACGTGTATCGAGCGTTGGTTTCCCAACAACATTGTGCTCGCTTCTGGATCACGAGCCAGGAAGTGTTTTTCATTTGGCGTAGGGGTGCACCTAGCCTCAATAGCAATAACATTTGTAGCGTGTGCTACTCAATCACGAAGAACACCTGATGCATGACATGATATGAGATGAGCAGTTAAAGTGCGTACCGTTAATTGAAAATTAGACATGGCATGGCAACATGAATGAAAGCAGGTAAAGTGTCGGATCTAGTTTCGTTGTCAAACTAGATCAAATAGGGCGTCTAGGCAGCTATCATTTCACTGCCTAGTCTCTTTTACGCTAACAAATAAATTGGCCTAAAAATGTGGCCTAAAACATTTACTGGCAAGTATCACTTGCCTGTTTCCGATGGTAATGGTTGTCGTAGGTTTGAGCGTTGCGTTACGGTGAGTCCGGTTCGCTGTTTTGGTTAAAAAAATCACCGAATTAGATATTTCGTAAATAAACATATTATCGAAATAATCTCTAAAATGGGTTCGTTTAATTCTATCGGGTTCACTGGCTAGGGTGGCGTTTCTATAGTATTATATCTATCTTATACTAACCTGGTAAGCTTTATTTTATTCAAATTTCTAATATCACCCTAACATTATTTAACAATTTTTAACCGTTACTAACATGCTGAAATTTATACTAACAGGTTAACTTATTAACACTAACAACCTATTAATACTCATATTAGCTTGAACTAATGGTATGGTTAACATCCCAATTTAATATTCCTACCAACTCATACATTGTTTAATACCCAAAACTCTTTCTTTAACTAGTAACCTGCCAACTTATCAAGGCTGTCCCTTAGTTAATAACCTGCCAACATTATTCAATACTCTCTCTTTGCTCTTTTATGTACATGCTGTCTCCTTCTCAACTTTGTAATTTCATTCCCCTTCATTATTTTTAACAGGGCTGACTCACTCTTATCCCTTTATCATATGAATACTCTCTCTCCATCTATATTCATGTAACCAGGCTGTCAACTTCTTTTACTCTTTTTTTTTGCTAAGGCTGCACTTATCTTTTTATTTCATTTCTCTCAACTCTCTTTCTTACTTCACATGGGCTGTCTAACCTTTTCTATCTCTCCAACCCTCTCTATCTCTCTCTCTCTCTGTTACTTCCTCTTTATTTCATTCTGTTCTTTTATGTTTAATTTCATTTTTTTTGTTCTCACAACTTGCAGCAACAAATGAAAAGGGAGGGGTTCGAAAATCTCGCACCGGAGGAGGAAGCACGGAGGGGCGCCGGCACAAGGGGCTCCGGGCGGCGGCCGCCGGCACCTGGAGGCGTGGCTTCCGGCCAGGCGGCGCTGGCGCATGCGTGAGCGAGCTGGGCTGCTGATCTCCGGCGACGACGGCTCCGGATGAGGGTTGGGGTGGTCGGCCATGGTGAGGGGAGGAGGAAGGAGAAAGAAGAAGAAGGAGATCTGGGTTTTGTTGTGGTTTAATTCCAGAAATTGGTTTGATCTGAAGTTGGTGTTTTTGAATCTGAAATTTGTTTGTGTTGATGCTTTCCTCTCTTGGTTCTGATTTCAAAAATCAGTTTTGGGGTTTGTATTTTGGAAAAAAAAACTGGTTTGGATTTGATTTGTTGGGGGAAATTGGTTGATTTGTGATGAGAACTTGAGTTGGGAAAATCATTGTGTTGAGGGCTGATTGGATTGGGGATTTGCAGATCGTCGTTTGCAGGGTTGAAGATGGTGGGTTTGCAGATGAAATGATGCCTTAAGAAGAAGTTAGCAGGGGACACGCTTGCTTCTTTTGTCAAGGATATGATTTTGATTAAGACTGAGTTAATGAAGTCTTTTGACTAAAAGAGAGACGTGTGTGTGTGTTTTGATTTGAAATGGAAGAGCAATGAATCCGCCTAATGAAACGTGTGTGTTTTGACACGTTAGCGGTCATGAATTTTTTTTTGTTTTGTCAAATAGGTTAGGCAAGATTAGGATAGGTATTAAATGTAACCTTTTGACTTAATTCGAGGGGGGAATGGATCTGATTTCAAAAACGTGATACACTTTTTAATCCTACTTATAAAAATTATAATGTGAATAACAGGTTATATTAAGTTAGGAAATTAAATGATTAAGATAATTAAGCAAGGTTAAATGTAATAAAGTAATTAGTAACTTAATTAAAGTGGTGGTGAAAAAGTAATTACTGAAATAATTAAAGTGATTAACAATCGGTAATTAGCACGATAATTTAGTTAAAGTGATTTGTTAAACTTGATAGTCGATTAATGATGACACAGTAAAAACGAAATCGGAGACGCCCTCGCGTTGACATGTACAGACGAAAATTTATCTGGATGACTGAAGTAGTTACCAGCACGCACGATCGAAAAATACGTTGAAGAATACTGGCCGTTACACCTTCGCTTCGGTAATTGCATCGATGAGAGGTTCAGAACGTTGGTGACTCCAGATGTCGACCAACGTATCAACAACAACAATATACATCTTTACATCGTGTTTCAAATGGATATTTGCAATGAGCGAAAGTTTTCTTTTTCTTTATTATCATGGCTACAATATTGTTGTGTTGCTTGTAAGTTGCTCACTGGCTTCTAGGAGTTCATTATTGAGGCCAGTAAACACTATGGAGTCTATCGCAATGGGCTTGAACTTGATGAGTGCTAATGAAACAAAGCATTCCTCTTCGAACGTAGGAGGTATTTTATCACCAACCGTTGTAAAACAAGGTATTACATGCAGCTTAGCAACAGCTGGACTTAGTAGTTCAAACCCAAGCCAGGCTGCTTAGTATAAGGAGATATAGCAAGATCTCCTTGTGAGATTTGATGCATGCGCACGATCAGAGCAAGTCAACCAGAATAAATTTGTATGGAGTTTGATGTGGACTAATTATGATCATATAATAGATTTTCCTGGCTATGAGTAGATTTTTTGGACTCACTTATAAAATTCATTTCTTTTTATGTTATGTTTCGTGTTAACTGGTCATGGAATTATGAGGCAATATATAGTACAATCTTCCATATTGTTTCGGGGTATTTTCTCACCACAGTTCGGTAGTCAGGAGGGTCGAAGGATGTGCGACCACCGAGATCGGGTAGCGGTGCGTTTGCTCAGTCTGGAATGCACGGACCCATGCATCGAACGCCCGAAGAGTAGCTCTAGGGGAACGACGACCTCCTTGAGTGGAAAAGAGAACGAGCTCGGGATCGAGACCGTTCGGCTCTGGTGGATGCAGCGCCGAAGGATAGCTTCGGCAGGGTGAAGTCTCCTTGACCTGCATAGATGAGAGAGCTCGTCAGGGGGGTCGAACCTTGGTTTCGACCAAGTCCCATCCAATGCCTAAGTCAGATATGATCTAAAGGATGCATGGTGGGATCAAGCATGGTTCACGGAGAGACCGATGAACGATTCCTCAGGCCGAGCTGTGGAGGAGAACTATGAGGTGGAAGACAAGGTCGTAGGAGGAAGAATACCTGAGTGTAGAGTATTCAGAATTCGGTCCCTTCGTCTTTCAACCTCCGGGTCTTTTATAGGAGTCTTTCTGGCCACGTCCCATTGACATCCCTCCATCTCACCCCAAGTACCTGCCGCTTTGATCGTCCCTTGATGGGTCATGAAGGTGGGCGTAAAGGGCTCTTGAATGGTAATGAAGGTGGGTGCAATTCGGGGGAGCGGTTACTGATGTGTCCATATTTTACATCATTTTCATATTATATTTCCATCGCAATGTATGTCATCCCCGCGTCCAAATCCCACTTTTTACTGCGATTTTGGTATTTCTGACGATATTTCGAGATTCGTAGTATATTTTGAATTTTCAGGGATTTTGGAGCAATTTGGACCCCCGCCTGGATATGGACACATCCGACTTGCTCATGAGCCTGCTGGCAGGGCTCTGGAGGAGTTCGCCACATTCTCGAGTTGTTGGAGGAGAGGAAGAGGAGAAGAAGGAGAAAGAGAGGCAGAGAGAGAGAGAGAGAGAGAGAGAGAGAGAGAGAGAGAGAGAGAGAGAGAGAGAGAGAGAGAGAGAGAGAGAGGCAGCAGCTGCTGTAGCAGCATTTTCCCAGGAAATGCTCGGCCCGAGCAGCTTCAGCTCGGGCCGAGCCATGACACGAGCTGCAGATACGGCCGACTCGGGCCGAGTAGCTCAGCTGCTCGGCCAGACAGTATACCCCGAGTAGCCCCCGAGCACACCCCGAGTAGCCGACCGAGTCACCCATTCTGAGCCCGAGCAAGATGCGACGCGTGCCGAACGTCTGCCCGAGCAGATCCAACTTGGGCCGAGTCACTTACTCAGCCGGCACTACCTGTGGCATTTTTGGAAGATTTTTGAACGCGCGATGTGCGCGATTTTCTGGGCGGAAGCTCGCAACTGAGGGCTTGGCGAGAGGGGGGATTATTCTGAGTTTTGTTTTGAGGATTTTTTGGGGAGAGAACTCGAGTGAGAAAATTTAAGGAATATTTTTAGATTAATTTTGTAGCAAACTCTGAATCATTAATCGAAGATTATTGTTTTCTCCTTTCTCTGGATTTGTTCTTTGTTCACTCTCACTGTAAGTAATTTTTAGCCCTAATTTCTTTTGTTGCAAGAAATGTTTTCCTACGCGAATTCAATATTTTCGTGCGTTTCGATCACCATGAGTGAGTATATTCCCTCTAGGGCCGATGGGTGAACCCTATGATTTTAGGGGAAAATGTAGATCTGGATCCGTACATCGAATTGGGGATCTAGGGTTGTATTTTGGTAGATCCTACCGAATCCGTAGATAACCCGTACTTAGATCATGCCCACGGTCTGTGGAATTGATGTTCTTAAGGGGTATCTAGGGATTCGAATAGGAAAATTGGTGGATCCAATCAAGGCACGTGACCATGCCCGGCTCGTGTCTTGAAGGGATCCATTGACGAACTATATCGCTACGTCGATGTATACCACCATTGCATCGATGAGAGCCACCGAAATACCCCGCTATTCTAACCCACGAGAGTGGTACGAATTGGGGGATTAATTCTCTAGCCCTAATGCGATGTGAGGAACCTATCCAACATCAACCCCAACGATCCTAGCGGCGATCCCGGAAGCCCTAGTTCCTTTTATTATATTACGCAACAACAATCATCAACTCAAACCTTTCATTTCGACCGCTACATTACTTTTAGATTTAGAAATAGACTGAGATTATCACGGACACTATCACCGTCCCAGTGGGATTTGACTATCTTATATACTATAACTCTACACCGTCCTCTTGCGGATTGAACCCGTAGTCGTAGCCTAGGAGCCATATCACGCCTGGCGATCGTGACACCGCCAGGTGGATCCTAGGTGTAGATTGCGGGCGCGTCAAGTTTTTGGCGCCGTTACCGGGGGTGGCAATAGTGTTTTCATCTCAGTTTGTATTGAGAAGTTTGCTAGCATTCTGATCATCTCTCACCTTTCCGCATTTTTATTCTCTTTAATTATTTCGGTGCTATTGACGGTATCTTTTCTGAGCTTTGTTGGTGCATGAACACCCGTTTCAAGGGGTCTACCAGAGAATTATTGTTCGATCCTGAGATCGAAAAGACCGCCAGAGCCTTGAGAGCTTCTACAAGAAGTTCATCCCCATCAGCTCAGATGGGAGAGAATCCACCACCTCCTCCACGCACCGGGTCCATCAGGGACCATATGAAGCCGACCTTTGGGAATAATTCCTCGGTGCTTAGACCGCAACTGACGACGGCAACCTTCGAGCTAAAGACGGGGTTGATCAATCTTATGTAGTAGGATCCCTTCCATGGGCATCCTCATGAGAACCCGAACCATCACATTGACTCCTTCTTGGCCAAGTGCGATACATTCAAGGTGAAGGATGTCAATGACGATGCAGTGAAGGTGCGGCTGTTCCCATTCACCTTGAGGGACAACGCCTCCTACTGGCTTCGAGCTCACCCTCCAAACCACTTCACTACCTGGGAGAAGCTCTCCCTCGCATTCGTGGATAAGTTTTATCCATCATCGAAGACGGTCCGGATCCGTGGGGCCATATCCAATTTCAAGCAGCTCCCCTAGGAGTCGCTTTACGAGGCATGGGAGAGGTTTAAAGACCTCCAACATCAGTGCCCCCACCATGGGATCGAGTCTTGGGATTTAGTGCATAGCTTCTACAACAGGCTCCAACCTAGCACTAAAATGATCATTGATGCTGCGGCGCAGGGCGCCTTATTGGATAAGTCTCCCGAGGAGGCTATTGATCTTCTGGAGCATATGGCTGCCAACACCCAGCAGTGGAGTGATGAGAGGATCGTGATCACCTGGACCCCTGAGGTCAAGGCGGCTACTCACCTGGACTCCATATAGAGAACCTGTGCAAGCAGGTGGCCCGTATTGAGCAGCGCCTGTACTCCCTTCCAGCAGCACCCATCACCTCCTACCATCCTGCTGAGGAATACATAGACCCAGGGTATATCCCTGCTAAGGGTCATTATGAGGGTGCTGAGACACCCGAATCTGTTCAGTACGTCCAGGGAGAAGGGCGGAACCAGTGGCAGCATCCTACTGCCAGGAATCACCCTGGTTTCTCATATGGAAATCCAAACAGAGGGTTGCAACCCCCGCAGTTTCAGAGACCGCCGCCTCCTCCTCAGCAGCAGCAGCAGAACCAGCAGTAGGGCAGCTTTAGGCCAGCTGGGCCCTACAGGCCGCTGGGATATCAGTACAACCGGCCGCCTCAACAAAATTTTACGCCGCCCCCTCCAAAGTCCAATCTCGAATCTACATTGGAAACCTTTATGAGCGACCAGGTTCGGTTCAATCAAGATACATCGAACCAGTTCAAGAGCATCAATTCTTCGCTCGATGAACTGAGGGGACAGATGTCGCAATTGCTGAAGAACCAAGGGAGACTACCCTCCCAGCCGGAGACGAACCCCAGAGCTCAAGCAAATGTCGTGGTTTTAGTGACCACACGAGGAGGACGGGCCACTGACCCCGTTATGGTTCCGGTGTCAAACAAGGAGAAGGTCCCCACTGATGAAGCTGCAGATGACAGTACCAGAGTTGAGGCCACTGAAGGGCCTATCGCCATTGAAGAAAAGACGGATACACATCCTGTCATGCCTGCTACTACTCCTCCACCCGTTGATTCATCCAAGGGCAAAGCTTGCATGCCTCCTCCTCCATATCCTCAGAGGCTCGCCCAAGCCAAGTTGGAGAAAAAGTACTCCAAATTTATGGAGTTACTAAAGTTGATTCAGTTGAATAACCTTTTCATTGATGCCATCGTCGAGATCCCGGTGTATGCTAAATTTCTAAAGGATCTCATCACGGGGAAGCGAAGGCCGGAAGAAATTAAGTTGGAGGATTCCACCTCCATTATCAAGAACCATCTCCCTCGAAAGCTGCCGGATCCGGGGAGCTTCACCGTGCCTTGCTCCATCGGAGGAATGCCAATTAGCAGAGCACTAATTGATCTAGGGGCTAGCATCAGCCTGATGCCCCTTTCTATCTTCAGAAGACTCCATATAGGGAGCGAGCTGGAACCCACCAGCATGTCAATCCAGCTTGCAGATCACTCTATCACCTACCCAGTAGGGATAGCGAAGGATGTGATCCTCCAGATACCTCCAGAACTATGTGTTCCGGTTGATTTTGTCATCATGGACATGCCGGAGGGAGGAAGCTCTCAGCTAATACTCGGTCGCCCCTTCATGGCGACGGCCGGGGTACTTATTGACGTCCGAGAAGGAACCCTCTCCCTCAATGTGGGAAATATTGAAGCTGAGTTCAGGCTACAAAAGCCGATGAAGGAGCATGCCCACGTGGAAGGGGCTAGTTATCTGGAGTTTCTGGAGGAGGAAGTGATCGAAGAATTTTCTGCTGAAGATGTCATGAAGGACCGGATCAAAGCAAGCATCGACGACGACGGCGACCCAACGTACAACAAAGCGGTCGCCGCGTACATCCAAGTATTGGATGAGGAGTTTCAACGCCGACAAACAAATCATCTAGCATTGGAGGCCACATCTTTCATGGAAGAGAGTGTTGGAGTAAGCGGAAATCAAACGCCACTGAATTGCACCACCCCGGAGGATGACGCGCGACCATCGCGTGCGCCAAACGAGAATTGATATATCACGGGGAGTCGAGCACATGACTGAAAACGAGCGCGTATTAGGAGGCAACCCAATTCTGTAGTTTTTGAAATTTCTTTCTCATTTTCTTATTTTCCCTATTTTTATTTTGTGTTTTTAGGAAAAATCGCAAAAATTATAAAAATTTTGACGAGTTTGTGTTTCGTGTAGTATGGAACATCGGGGGCATGCGCATTGACATTATAAACGGAAGAAAGCCGGAGGAAGATAACGAAGTTGAAAGATTTAAGAAGGAAGTGAAAGGGAAAGAAGGAGAAGGTGCTACATCAAACTCGGCCCGAGCAGCTCAGCTGCTCGGGCGAGTCGAGCAGACACAGAGACGTAAGCCCGGCCTGAGCTGCATCCTGCTCGGTCGAGCTGTACAGGCTGAACAATTTGGCGAAAAACAACACTCTACCAACCCGGGCAGAGCATATTGACTCGGCCCGAGTAGGATATGACTCGCCCCGAGCACAGACCTGCTCGGTCGAGTACTACAGGGAGCCTAAGTTGGAGCAAAAACGTCACTCTATTGACCCGGGCAGAGAATTATTGGCTCGGTCCGAGCATCAAACGACTCGGAGGGAGTATTTCTTTTAAATATTTTACGTCAACCCGAGCCGAGCTGCACATTGACTCGGCCCGAGCCTCGTCGCTTTGTTTAAAATTTCTCTTCACTTCGGGACGGGCCGAGCTGCACATCGACTCGGCTCGAGTCGAATCGGGTTTTCAACCGCCGCCTGCTTCTCTTAATCCCGCTGTAAAATTCTGTTTCACTCGAAAATTTTACCCCCCCCAAAAAAATCTCCCCCCCGAGTCTCTCCTCTAACCCTACTCGTTCGCCCTGAACCACGCCGCACGTCTTCGCCTCTCTGTCGCCGGCTCCACCGCCTTTGCCACCGCTCGCCGGCAAATAGCACCCCCCTTTTTCCCCTCTCCGCCCATCTTTACCACCCCCTCCCCTTCCCCCCCGCCGCCCTACCCTACGGCCGCTGCCGTCGACGGCGCCGCCGTCTTCCACACCCCCCAATCAGTTCCCCTCTCTTCCCCCTCTCCTATGTTCGCCCCCCCCACGTCACCCTTCACTGCGGAGGGCACCATCGACGGCACCACCTCCGTCGACGGCGCCGTCGCCTACAAAGCCCCCCTCTCCCCTGCCATACCGATCTCCTGACAAACCCCCCCGTTACACACCCCCCGGCCAAATTCCGGCGACGACCCCCCCTCCTGAATTCCCCCCCAGCCACGGCCTAGGGTGCAACTCGCTCCACACCACGCCCCGAGTCGATCGAATTGGTCAGCATTCCTCCCCGAGTCGATCGACTCGGTCAGAAAACCATACCCCGAGCCCCCCTCTCCTGAGTGCACGACTCGAGCCGAGCTGTACCCAGCTCGGCCCGAGTCACAGTGAATTCTCAATTATCGCTTTTCTATTCGATTTTCTGACGTTTTGATGGTTTCATTTGGAAGGTACTCTGTTCTTACAGCAGTAGCAGTTGCGTGGATCAGATTGGTGGATCTTTCGCTCGTCCGCATCACCCGAACACTCGGTACACTCTTTCCTTACTCTATTTTTCATACCATATTATTTTTCTGCTCGCGTCGCCATGGTCTGCACTCGCGGATCGATCACGCCCCCGGCTTGCGGGAAGAGACCGTCTTCTGGCGCGCCCTCTTCCCGTCCGCTACAGCGTGCATGCACCACTTCCACTACCACACCCCCTGTTACATCCACCATCCCTACCACTACCGCCACTACCATCCCGTCCACCACCACACCTATAGCATCAGCTTTTATCCCCTCCACCACCGCTGTCGCATCACTACCACCCTCCTCACCCACTAGTGACGACCCCACAGCTTCCATCCTTACCTACGACATCACTTTCCACGATAGAGCGCACAGATCGCGCTATGCTAGGCTGCACCAGCACCGTCTTATCCCCACCGTTTTTGTGCACGTCCCAACCCTTACGTCCCTTGGCATTCTCCAGGGTGTCCACCACCTCTACCAGGCGATTGGTTTCGACCGATTCTTGGGAGTTCACGCTCCCACATACACCCGATTAGCCCTTGAGGGTCTTAGCTCCCTCACTTTCACCGACGCAGGTGACGACATTACTTTTAGGCTACTGGATCACGAGTACACGGTCACTTTCGCTATGATCCGGGACTACTTGCACTTCCCTGCCGTCCCTGACCCTAGGGCAGCTTTTTCCCCTACCCACGACCTAGACGACTTTCACGCTCGCACCTTTTGGCAGCGTATCTCTGGACTACCCGAGTACCGCCCCAGCCGGGCGAAGGCTTTGTGCATTGTGCACCTGTGCCTTCGCTTCGCTCAGAGGCACCTAGCGTGCACACTGTTTTGTAGACCTGAGGTCGGGACTATGTCCCTTCCCGAGCTTACCCACCTTTAGGGTATGACCCGACCTCGTAGACTCCACCCAGATGGCTCCGCCGACCATTTATGATGTCTGACGCTGCCTCTTGGCTGTGTCAGAGACTCTACAAGACAGCCACCTCTTACCACGCCACAGATATTTGCTGCGGGGGTTTCTTTACCATCTTCGCTAGGATGTTAGGTATCCCACTCCCAGATGACTTACACCGCCCTACTGGCCCGACACGCCTCACCACTGGCATGCTCGAGCACATGTAGATTCTCCGCCCCTACGGTGCTCGTCACTGGCGTTACCTCGTCGGCACTGGCCATGACACCCATATGATCCTTCCTGCCCCTCACCTGATGCATATTCCTGCAGTCCAGTTAGACTGGATGATTCCTCAGGTTTTCCCACTCCCTCCGATTCACGACCTTGAGCCCCCCGGGGCACCGGTCGAGGCAGCCGCCGATGACCCCAGCCCCCACTCCTCTGATTTCGAGCTCCTCGATTTAGCCACCCTGGTTGCCGGTCTCACTGTCCCTCCCGCTCACACATCTTCTGGAGCCGCCTCCACCACCCCTGTTTCCTCAGCTTCCACAGTCGTCGAGTCGTCGGGGACTGTCCTCACTTCCTGCCCCGACACTCATATCACTTCAGCTGCTGTATCTATGCCTGACGGCCCAGATCTACCTTTTTCTGACGACGTGATAGATTTAGATGGTCCCTCACTAGATCCTGTCCCCACTCTCCCACCTCTTTCAGAGCTTATGGCTTCTGCCTCACTACTTGGCACCACCTCCTCCTCACCGTCGGTCGTTTTCAAGGAGTCTGTCGCGACTTCTGTCCACACTTCTGTGTCAACGACAGCTCCGGATTTTCTCACTAGCTCACCCTCGCCGACATTCCACTCTCGACCCGGTGCCTCGACTGCATCGGGCCGCTTATCACGAGTAGTGACCTACTGACATACTGTTGGAGTTTCTTAATTCCATATTTCTATTCCCATATAATTTTGATATGACAAACACATTCAGTACTACTAACTCTATGTATGCAGATACAAATCAATGCTGAGTTCCACACAATCAGATATCTTCATGCGTATTCAAACGGATATATCATAATTCATGAAGCTGGAAAGACAAAGGTACCTACATCCACGACTTGGATATGTAATCACTTGATAAGGATCCCCTACAAAGAAGCTTCTCAGATTCAGTTGCAGATGCAGTCCTATCTACGGCTTTATGTAATCATTGTAAAATTTACTTTATTAGAGTCACAAAGCCTTGTGATAATATGTCTTAGTCATCTAGGTTCTATTACTCAGAGTTCTACACTTACCAATTTCGAAAATTCGCAACTTTGAAAATTGGCAACCAATAACCCCATTTTGGTCGACCAATTTTAAACCTTCGAATTTGACAATGGGATTACATATGCTAACTCTCATAACCGTTTAAATTCTAGAACTGCCTTCCAACGGTCAAAATTCTCTCTCTAAATTTTGGTCGACCAATTTGTCCTTTTGGTCGACCAATTTAAAAATTAGCCGTTTTGATCCCAAATTTTCAGGGACAGTTCTTGCCTATTTTCCAATGTTAACTACAGTCCCCAACCGTCCCTAAACACTATAAATAGAGGGATAGACCCTCTCTTTCTCTTCACTCACTTTCCTCTTCTTTACTCTCTTATTTGTTGAAATCAAGTCTTTCATTTTCTAAAGCTTTAGGCCATTAGTTGTTCTTTTCTTATTTGTAAGAAGAAATCATTAGATTTCTTTCTTCGTTTAAGAACGGAAGAACTTGGATTTTCAACATCATTTTGGAAAGTTGTTTGTGTTCATAATTGCAAGAAGAAATCGATTGATCTCTCTCTTCTTTTATGAACCAGAGAACTTCAAGTATTGCTCTTCATTACATATCTTATACATCTTGAAGTTCATCTTCTAAACACCATCCTTGAATTCTTTCTCTGAAAATTATACCAAGGCTATAGGTGTTTTTCTATTTCATTATTTAACAGGTTTTAATCTCTGTTTAGAGATTGCAGAAAGTTTGGGACACGGGGAGTGTTGCCATTTTTGTAAGTTTGTACTTGCGGGGCAAGTGATTATAGTGGATTGAAAATCTCTACTGGGAGTAGAGGACTGGAGTAGGATCAAGAGGATCTGAACCAGGATAAATCTTTGTGTTTGCGATTGGTTTAATTTTATATACTTGTCATTTTATTTCTGTGCCATCTTTGCAAATATTAGTAACATTTTATTTGCAACATTTTTTTATATACACTATTCATCCACCCTCTAGTGTATTGATCCATACATGCTAAAATTACATTTGGTATCAGAGCAAGGCTAAGATGGCAGCAAGTTCCTCAGCATCAAACATGAACACCGTTCCACACAACTACAATCAGCATCCTGAAGGGCACTCTCAAGTACGTCCTCCTCTATTTGATGGTTCTAATTACTCATATTGGAAAATACGAATGGAGATTCATCTCCAAAGTATGTATTATGAGATATGGGACATCGTAGAGACAGGATACATTAAGCCAACAACTTATGTTGCTGATTGGACTGCCAACGACAAATCTGCAAAGACCAACAACTCAAAGGCCATGAATGCGTTATTTTGTGCCATGGATAAACATGAGTTTAATCGAGTATCTCAGGCCAAAAGTGCAAAGGAAATTTGGCACATACTCGAGGTAACTCATGAAGGAACCAATAAAGTAAAGGAAACCAAGATTGCTTCCTTGGTTCATAAATATGAGTTGTTCAAGATGCAAGACAAAGAGACGTTTGGAGAAATGAACACCAGGTTCACTAACATTATTAATTCTCTTAATGCTCTTGGAAAAGTTTACTCTTCTCTTGATCAGGTACGCAAGATTCTTAAGGTACTCTCCCCAGAATGGCGTCCAAAGATCACTGCTATTGAGGAAGCCAATGATCTTTCCACCTTATCAATGGAAGATCTAATTGGTAACCTAATGGCACATGAAGTTACATTGCAAGATGCGAAAGAAGAATCAGATCAGAAGAAGAAAGTACTCGCCTTCAACGCAACATCAGATAATGAAGATTCAGATGATGATATGGCATTCTTTGCCAAGAACTTCAGAAAATTCTTCCAAAAAGGTAAGTATAATAATATTAAATCTAAAAATACTGATTCTTCTCTTTGCTTCAATTGTAATAGGCAAGGACATATGAAGAAAGATTGTCCACTTCTCAATGCAAAAGTCAAAACTTCCAACAACAACGATCAATCCAGAAGAGAAAGGAAGTTTGACAAGATGAAGAAAGCATTCGTAGCAACATGTGATGAATCTTCAGATGATGAAGATGACCATGTTGAAAGTGCTAATATGTGCTTTATGACACAAGATAATGAAGAAGAGGTAAGTTCCTTTAATAATGAAGAATTATTAGAAGCATTGAAAGATCTCTATTCTCGTTTCAAAAAGTTGAATGGTCAACATAAATCTTTGAAACAGAATAATGACGATCTCCTTATTAAATATCAAGAATTATCTTCTTCTAAAAACACTACACCAAATTCCATACATATTGAGAATACATCTTCTCAAAATTTAGATCTTAGTAAAGAGAATGATATTCTCAAAACTAAGAATCTTGAATTACATACACAAATATCCGAAATGGATAAAAGTATTTCATCACTAAAGATGAAATACGACGAGATGGCATCCAATGTTAATAAATTTAACAAAGGAAAGACAAATCTTGATGATTTGCTAAAAATTCAATATCCAGCAAATCATAGACAAGGACTGGGATATTCTCATAAGGATGCACCCAAGTCTTATAACACTTCTTCCTCTAGTGGCAAAACAATTTTTGTAAATCACAAAAGAAGAATCACGCATTCATTTACACGAAGAGAGTAAATATTCCTACTTCTTCTTCACAAAGAAATGTTACTAACATTTCAAAATCATCTCCTAGGAAACATACTACAGTTAGTATATGGGTTCCTAAGGATTCATGTTTGAAAGATAGAAATGGTTATATCTCTCATTATATGCATTCTATTGTTTATTCTAGTGATTATCTTAGAAAGCCAAATTCCACTTGGGTTTGGCTTCCAAAAATCGAATCCCAAGGACCCTCAAAAAGGGGTACCAATGCTTAATGTTTTATCTTTCGGGTACCAAGGAAAGAAAAATGGATTTTGGACAGTGGATGTTCAAAACACATGACAGGAAATGTCAAACTGCTTTCAACCGTTATATATAAAGATGGAGGTACAGTTACCTTTGGTGACAACAACAAAGGCAAAATCATAGGCACTGGAACAGTTGGCAATACAAATCAGCCTATCATTGAGAATGTTCTCCTGGCTGACGGTTTGAAACATAATTTACTTTCCATTAGTCAGTTGTGCGATAAAAATTACAAAATAGTTTTTGAACAAAATGATTGCATTATTTATGATTCTGATATGTCATCTGTTTTGTTCCGTGGTAAGCGTAAGAGTAACATTTATATTTTATGCATGTCTGTTACCACTAATAATCATTATTTAATGATTACATTAGATGATACACTTTTATGGCATAAAAGTTTTGGACACACTAATTTCAAAAACCTAGCACATATTTCAAAACACAAATTAGTAAATGGAATGCCAAATATTTCTTTCAAACACAAACATTTTTGTGATGCTTGTCAACAAGGAAAAATGCACAAATCTTCTTTTAAATCAAAGGACGTTATCTAAACAAAGAGACCATTAGAACTCTTACACTTAGATTTGTTTGGTCCTTCAAGAGTAGCTTCTTTGAATAGAACTAGCTAGATATGCATTTGTCATTGTTGATGATTATTCAAGATATACTTGGGTTATATTCTTACAAAACAAGAATGATGCGTTTGAAGAATTTTCAATATTTTGTAAAAAGATACAAAAGATCAAATCCTCTAACATTGTCACTATTCGTAGTGATCATGGAGGAGAATTTGAAAATGAATCTTTTACCAATTTTGGTAATGAAAATGGCATTACTCACAATTTATCTTTTCCTCGAGCTCCTCCTCAGAATGGAATAGTAGAAAGGAAAAATAGAACTCTACAAGAATGTGCAATAACAATGCTTTGTGATAATAAATTACCGAAATATTTTTGGTCTGAAGCTGTCGCAACTGCTTGTTACATTATGAATAAAGTTCTTATAAGGCCATTGCTTAATAAAACCTGTTTTGAATTATTCTTTAATCGCATTCCACGTGTATCATATTTTAAAGTGTTTGGATGTAAATGTTTCATTCTTAATACTAAGGATGCACTTAATAAATTTGATTCAAAATCTGATGAAGGTATTTTTGTTGGATACTCAACACGTAGTAAAGCCTACAGAGTATATAACAAAAGAACTTCAACAGTTGAAGAATCACTGCATGTTACATTTGATGAGAACCCATCATCTAATTCTCCCATCATTGATGATGAAAAGAACATGTTACCTTTATCTAATTCTTTAGATAATATTAATCTTGATGAAATTGATGCTACTAAACCCTCTGTTAAGTCTATTTCAGATAATAAAGATCTTCCCAAGGCATTTGCACAAGTTCCAAACCATCCATCAGAGTTAATCATTGGAGATATTACAGATGGAGTTAGAACTCGTCGTCAAATTGAACAAATGGCGCATTGTACTTTCCTTTCATCCATTGAACCAAAGAACATCAAAGATGCATGTGAAGACAGTTCATGGATTATCGCTATGCAGGAAGAACTCAATCAATTTCAACGAAATGATGTTTGGGAATTAGTTTCCAGACCTACAGATCATTCAATTATTGGTACCAAGTGGGTATTCAAAAATAAATTGGATGAATCTTGTCAGGTAATTAGAAACAAGGCACGATTGGTTGCACAAGGTTATAATCAAGAAGAAGGTATTGATTATGATGAAACCTATGCACCAGTTGCACGTCTTGAGTCTATTCGAATGTTGTTATCATTTGCATGTTTTAAAGATTTTAAATTATTTCAAATGGATGTCAAAAGTGCTTTTTAAAATGGTTTTCTCAAGGAGGAAGTTTATGTTGAACAACCTCCTGGTTTTATTCATGAAAATTTCGAAAATCATGTTTTCAAATTAAAGAAAGCTTTATATGGTCTCAAACAAGCACCTCGTGCTTGGTATGGAAGAATTAAAACTATTTTTTAAATTCTGGTTATTCTATTGGTAAAATAGATTCCACGTTATTTATTAAGAACATTAAATCTGACATAATCATTATTCAAATATATGTTGATGATATTATTTTTGGTTCTACTAATGAATCTCTTTGTCAAGATTTTTCTAAGATTATGCAGAAAGAATTTGAGATGAGTCATATGGGTGAACTCAATTACTTCCTCGGTCTTCAAATCAAATAATTGAAGGAAGGAATCTTCATTCACCAAAGCAAGTATTCTAAGGAACTCCAATGAGTACATCTACTTCTCTCGACAAAGATTTAAATAGTAAGAGTGTTGACCAACGTCTTTACAGAGGTATGATTGGCTCTCTACTTTATTTAACTGCTTGTAGACCAGATATTATGTTTTCAGTATGTTTATGTGTACGCTTTCAGGCAGATCCTAAAGTTTCACATTTAACTGCCGTAAAAAGGATTATTAGATATGTTAAGCACACTTCTGATTTTGGTTTATTTTATCCCAAGTCAAGCACATTTGATTTATTATCATATAGTGATGCAGACTTTGCTGGCTGCAAATCAGATCGTAAAAGTACCAGTGGCACATGCCACTTTTTAGGTCATGCTTTAGTTTCTTGGTTTAGCAAAAAACAAAACTCTGTTTCATTATCTACAACCGAGGCAGAATATATTGCCGCCGGTTTAGCATGTGCTCAAATCTTATGGATGAAACAAACTATTTCAGACTATGATATTGATTGCTCTACTTTCCCTATTATGTGTGCTAATACTAGTGCTATTAATCTTTCTAAAAATCATGTGCATCATTCTCGTACAAAACATATTGATGTACGTCATCATTTTCTAGATGATCATGTTCAGAAAGGAGATATAGTTCTTAAATTTATAGCTACTGAATATCAGACTGCTGATATTTTGACTAAACCTTTGAAAGAGGAGACTTTTATTAAGCTTCATAGGAATTTAGGGATTATTATTGAATCGGACTTATGACACATTCATATTTTTATTTTTAGAATTTTTTCAAATTTTTTTCAAAATTTTTGGCTGTTTTTTAAAATTGGTCGACCAATTCACCAATATTGGTCGCCAATTGTCGAATTTTTTTTATTTTTTATTTTCTGGTAACTACTTCGTCTTCTCGCTTATTCTCGTTACCCGTTCCCTCCACTTTTTCGTTCCCAAACTGAACCCATCCGTTCATATTTCAAATTTGTATTTTTTTCAGTTTTCCCAACTGCAAGAAATTATCCGTTTGCAAATGTCTTGTCATTTGCAAAAATATCCGTTCCCACCAAAAACTCTATCCCAACTTCCCATAACTGATTTTTTTTCTTTATTTCAATCCGCTCACTTCATGAGGAACCACTCCCCTCGTTTCATTTTCCAAGGCATTCCCTCCTTTCATTTCCCAAGGCCCCGTCCTTTCTTCCCCACATCCACAGACACGCGTCCTTTCTCAATCAATCATTTTTTACGTTGGTTGCTACTGGTCCGTTGCTTTTGTGATGTTCTGTTCTCTGTTAATTATTTTTGTTGTCTATTTGTTTTATGTTTGGGTTATGTTCTGTGCCTTGGATTTCTAATCAACTAGTGTTGTCTTGTCCTTATGTTACAAACTAGTGTTGTTTTGTCCTTAACTAGTGTTGTCTTGTCCTTATGATGCCACTTAGATTCTGTGGTTATAAATTAGTAATACCAATACTTATTCCTTATGTTACAAACTCCACTATCTTACTCAATCCAGGTGATTTCATTATGAGTGTTGTCTGCAAACATTTTTTTTAAAAACTAATAAAAATCATTTCTGTCTGTTGTTATTTGCATCACAAGTAATTCTGCATTTATTACCTATAGGCCTGCTATCAAATTTACTTTATTCGTTTGATTTTTTATGCCATACTGTGTGTAGCAATTTCAATTTGTACACAAGCGCATCAGCATCAAATTTTTTCCAGTACGGTATTCAGCAAACATAGTAACAGACATGTCGTTTTTTTGTCTAACTGATATGTCCTTTATATTTTTTATTTGCACTGTTCCAATGAGGTCCGTGGCTATGTATAAACCTCACTCCTTAATGGTACAAGACATAAACTTGGCTCTTGTTGCTTTGTTCTGTACCTTTCATTATTTTCCTGGCCTACCTATTGATCACTCCTTATTTTACACTTTTTTCCCGCATGTTTGCATGTAATTTAGATTGCCCAAATCATGTTTTTCACGATATATCGACGATATTGCGATGCTTTTCATGATTTGTCGTTTTTGTCGCATTTCAGGTGATTTGGAGCGATTTGGAGTGATCTCGAGATACGCCTAATCCAGAGTGTCACCGATGACCTCCCCGAGGGGTATTTTGCTGTTGGAGAGGAGCGGAAGAAGAAAGAACGTCGCAGGAGCGACGAGGAGGCCAAAACAAGCTGTTTGGGCATTTTTGGTGTCTCACTCGGCCGAGTGAAGGACTCACTCGGTCGACCAGCGAGACACTGCTCGGCCGACCAGATCGGATACGTTTCATACGTGCACTCGGCCGAGCATCGGAAGCCACATCGGCCGAGTGACGAGATCCCGTCCGCCCGAGTGGCACCCAGACGACGCATGTCAAAAATCGCCAACTTACTGTTTTCGTCTGCCTGAGCTTCAGAAGACCCACTCGGCCGAGTAGATAATGCCGACCACCCGAGTACGTTGAAGCCATCGGCCGAGTGACGACAACTCACTCGGTCGAGCCGCCCCCGAAGTGAAGACCCCTGAAGATCAAGACTTACTGGAAATTTACAGGGTTTCTCACTCGGCCGAGCGACTTTTGTCACTCGGCCGAGTGCGACGCGCTGCCTGTAGCGAAAATTGCGGATTTCAGGCTGCGCATGGGCATTTTGGTCACAGTTTTTTGGACGATTTTGGGGGGTATTTTGTTGGATATGGAAGACGTTTGTACACCCTTGTGGGGGATGTACGAGGAAATACGGACCTCGAACGTCGCGTACACGAAGTCGTGTACAAAGGGAATCTGTTCCCTTGCAGAGAGGATCTCTGGATGAGTGGGAAAGTCGCATTATATATGCATAAGTGCATGCGACATATGGCTAATAAAGGGGGAATATCTTAAGCTTATGTTGTACCATGCATATGGTACAACTTAAGCTTATAATGTGCCATGTATCATGGTACACCTTAATTAAGTTGTTCCAAAGGAACAACTTACCCTAAAATAACTACCTTGGGGGCTATAAATAAGACCCAAGGGTAAGCCATTTCTTACACCATTTGCATGAAATTCATGCATGCAACTTCATCCTAGCGAAGCTCTGCAGAAATCCTTTCTCTTCCTCTATCCAAGTTCTTAATCTAAAGTAGAGATTTAGATTGTGGATTAGTAGCCTTACTCCGTTCGTGAGAAGACTCGATCCGTCGTGGCGAATCCGAAGGCAAAGTTCCGAGACTACCGTTCCGCATACGCAAGCGTAAGTCTCAACTTTAATTATCGATCCTAACTCTGTTTTGGCAGGATCCCACATTGGTATCAGAGCCATATGGGTTCGCCCCGGTCAAACCGCCGCCCCGTCGAAACTATGAACGAGTCGTTGTCTTTTTCACGAATGGGTCTCCTACTATTACGGATATAGTAGGAACGCTTCGTGACGGAGAGAACGCAGCGGTTGTTCTTTTCACGTTAGGGTCTCCTATCATTACGGATATGGTAGGAACTCTCCGTGACGGGAAGAACCGACCGTTCACGTAGTATGTTATTTTTCATTTTTGGCACACGGCCATTAGGAAATAACTAATTTCTCGACGAACGGGTGCTTCATCGACGAACGGGTGCTTCATCGAGGAAGATGATGGTAGTTATTTCCATCGGGTAAGAGGAAATTTGGTGCATGTGCACCATGGCCAAATGGGCTATGAAGGCCATGCACCCCCCCTCCCCAAGCGGAGGGGGTTGGCTACGGCCAATAACCACCGGCGACCACCCCATCAAGGGGGAGGAATAAGTGCGGCAACCCCATTCAAAGGGGGTGGCCGGCCATGGCCAAAGGGGCCATGGCCGGCCAACGCCGAATGGCCTTGGCCATGGCCGGCCATGGCCAAGCCATGGCCGGCCATGGCCAGGCCGGCAGTGGCCGGCCAAGGCCAGGCCGGCAGTGGCCGGCCAAGGCCAGGCCAGCAGTGGCCGGCATTGGCCAAGGCCTGCCGGCCCTGGCAGAGGCCAGGGCCGGCGCCCTGGCCAGGGCAGGAGCCCTGGCCCCGGCCAGCGGCCAGGCCGCCCTGGCAGAGGCCAGGGCAGCACCCTGGCCTCAGGCCAGGGGCCTGGCTGCCCTGGCAGAGGCCAGGGCAGCGCCCTGGCCGAGGCCAGGGCAGGAGCCCTGGCCCCGGCCAGTGGCCTGGTCGGCCGGCCCTGGCAGAGGCCAGGGCCTGGCCGACCCTGGTCGAGGTGGCCAGGGCCCCTGGCCGGCCAGGGCAGAGGCCCTGGCCGGCCCATTGGCCAAGCCCCGGCCAGGGCAGAGGCCCTGGCCGGGAAGAAACTGCAGTTCGAAAATTGGTCGACCAATTTGGTCGTTTTGGTCGACCAATCTGGCAGAAGGTCTGGGTCGACTGCAAACTTGCCTACTGACCCATACGGGGTGACAAAAGGCATTGGCCAAACTCGAATGTGCCGATTAGCCCATACGGGGCTAACCACAGTGCCGACTAGTTCATACGGAACTAACGTTTTAATGAAGTTTTTCATTGGGCTCTACTCCTTGAAGATTAGCCATAGTGCTCTACTTCATGCGAGATTAGCCATGTCATTGTGCTCTACTCTACGGAGATTAGCCAATGTACTTGTGACGTTGTGCTCTACTCTACGGAGATTAGCCAACGTGCTTTCAAATTTTTGTTTGACAAAGATGTTTTTCAAATAGGTTATGTCCCGTCCTTAAATCGGGATAGCGCAATTTAGAATTCCAAGTCCTACCACGATCCGGCCATGGTTATCTAACCCATGGGTGTGTAGAACAGGTCTCGTGGCTTGGCAATTGTTGCGCTAAAATTCTTTGCGCAAACTCTCACCTATTCTATTTTGAAAGATATGTTTTTCAAAGTAATTTTCCGCTGCTAATACCATACGGGTATTATTTCTGATTTCTTTTTACTTAAGATAAGTAAGAGGGATACTTTGAAAGTTACTTCTAGATGGTAGTTGGGAACGTAGTGAACTTCTCGATTCTAGAGTAACATTTCAACGCATCCAAGGAACTTATCAAGTGTTTAAAGAATCGAAACTTTATGCATAGAATTTTGATCGTGTTTTTCATTCTCTTTGCAGTTTTTTGAATCAAATATGTCTACCGCTTCTAAGAACATTGTCGCAGAGCTTAACAAAGGTGAAAAGCTCAACGGCGACAATTATAAACTTTGGTCAATAAAGATCCAATATGTTTTGGAGGAGCAAGATGTGCTCGAAACACTCCAAAACATAATGGTAGAACCTGAGTTGGGCAATACGGCCCAACACAAGAGGGACCGGGAAGCTTATGATACTTGGACTCGAAAGAACAAAATAGCACGCATTACGTTACTGTCCGCGATGGACAATGACATAATGCGTCTATTTCAGGAATTCGACCTAGCCAAAGACATATGGTCTGAGCTAGAGATAAAGTTTGGTGGAACTTCGGTTACCAAACTCCGCTCCTTAAATATTCAATTTGATTCGTACAAGATGCGGCGAGATCATTCTATGAAAAAGCATCTCCGCCACATGGCGAATCTCATATCTGAATTAAAGGATGCGGGTGTTATGCTGTCTGACGAACAGCAGATCCAAGCAGTCATTCGTTCACTCCCAGATAGCTGGGACAACATGAAAATACACCTCACTCATAATGAGTGCATTAAAACTTTAAGCGATGTGTCGAAACACCTCGAACTCGAGGAAGAGCGGATTCAAGCCGCAAAACCAAGTGCAGAAGTGCACGTGGCCGCTAATTCCTCACATGGGGGAAATAAGCGGAAGAATAAACGCTTAAGGTTTGTGAACGAACGAAAGCAAGAACCGGAAACCTCAAAGAAGACTAAGAACAAAAAGTGGCAAAAGAATGTGCACTCAAAGAAGAAAAACTTGAAGAAGATCAAGTGCTTTAAGTGCAACAAGTACGGTCACTTCGCCCGTACATGTACGGATGGAAGTGATAAGGTAACTTGTAGGGCTAGTTACATATGTGTTTCTAGTTCCATGTTTCTTGCTGAATCTAACTATTTTTGGTTGATTGATTCAGGGGCCACAGACCACGTCGCGAAGGACAGAAGGTTCTTCGTAGAGTATCGAAAGATAACTCAAGGAACAAAGTGGATATACGTCGGCAACAACACTCGTGTTGAAGTCAAAGGCGTCGGAACATGTAAGCTAGTTCTCGACAACGGCCGGACATTATTATTGCACGACGTCCTCTTTGCTCCAGATATTAGAAGGAATATCGTTTCTGTGGTCATGTTAATGTCTTTAGATTATGAGTGGAGGTTCTATAAACAATATGTTGACCTTGTTTGTAATAATTCTTTGATTGGTTCTGGTAATGTTTGTAATGGATTAATTGTTTTAAACACAATGTATGATGATTCTTCTTCCATTAATGAAAGTTTTCATTTGACAAATGCTTCTAACTCTGAATCTGAGATCATTTGTTGGCATGCAAGACTTGGTCATATTGGACCAACTAGAATGGATAGACTTGCCAAAAGTGGCTTGCTATCTAATGTTTCAAAAGTTGAAATGTCAACTTGCGAACATTGTCTTGTAGGGAAAACTTGTTGCAAGCCGTTTGGAACTGGCACAAGGGCCGAAGTTCCATTACAGCTTATCCATTCGGACATTTGCGGTCCAATGAATGTTAAGACAAGATGCGGGAAGTCCTATTTCATCACATTCATTGATGACTTCACCCGTTTCGGACATATCTATTTGATATCCCACAAAAGTGAAGCTTTGGCTTGCTTTAAAAACTATATGAGTTTAGTGGAGAATCAATTAGATCGCAAGATTAAGGTTTTGCGAACCGATAGGGGCGGTGAATATCAATCAATAAGTTTTAAGGAACTTTGTGATGAAAAAGGCATAGTTCATCAAATAACTATGCCTTATACTCCGCAACAAAACGGTGTTGCGGAAAGAAGAAATATGACATTGATGGAAATGGTCCGATCAATGATGTCTCAGGCAAATTTGCCTATCACCTTTTGGGGTGACGCATTATTGACGGCAGCATTCATCTTAAACAGTGTACCCTCGAAGTCGGTAAGTTCTACTCCTTATGAGTTGTGGAACAATAGAACTCCAGACTTAAACATTCTAAAACCTTGGGGTTGTGCCTCTTACGCACATTTATCCTCTCACAAATATGGCAAACTTGGGCCACGTGGGAGGAAGTGTATCTTCATCCGATACGCTGAAAACTCCAAAGGATATGTTTTCGTCGGTCAAGAGGACAATGGGGGTCTAATAGAATTCGAATCGAGGGATGTTGTCTTCTTGGAAAACGAGTTTCCAAGACATGGTGAGATAAGTCAAGACTTATCCTTGTTTGAGACTTGGGATCAAGAAGGATCGGAACGTTCGAGTGGGAGAATTCTTGGTGAAGAAGAAAATACGTTTCAAACTTCACCAATGGATGATACGAACGATACCAATCCTATTCCGAGTGGGAGTGATATTATTCCAAGTGGGAGTGATGTCATTCCAAGTGGGAGTGATCAAACTCAAACAAGACGTAGTAATCGAACGAGGCTAACACCTCTGAGATTTGAGGATGAATTTCCTCAAACATTCATGACATTACTACAAGATGATGACGAACCTGCAAATTTCAAACAGGCCGTCACATGCCCTGCTAAAGATAAATGGATAGCGGCTATGGAAGAAGAACTTCAATCCATGAAAACAAACCAAGTCTGGGACTTGGTTGATTTACCTAAGGGACGTAGAGCCATTAGGAACAAGTGGGTTCTCAAAATCAAGCATAAGGCTGATGGCTCCATCGAGAAATATAAAGCTCGCCTTGTTGCGAAAGGTTTCACGCAACAGGAAGGAATAGACTACGAAGAGACTTTCTCTCCTGTCGTGCGTTTTACCTCCATTCGCTTAATTCTGGCAATGGTGGCTTGTTTGGACCTCGAGTTACATCAGATGGATGTAAAGACTGCTTTTCTTAACGGAGAACTAGATGAGGAGATCTACATGGAACAACCAAACGGGTTCGTACAAGAAGAAAACAAACATAAGGTTTGTAAACTTCGTAAATCCATATATGGTCTTAAACAATCCTCAAGGCAGTGGTATATGCGCTTTCAAGAAGTCGTTTTGTCGTATGGTTTTTCCATGCTCGACGAAGACAACTGCGTATATATTAAGAGGATTAAAAACAAGTATGTAATTATGTCTCTTTATGTAGATGACATACTTATAGCCGGAAATGATAAGCGTCTTATCTTGGATATCGAAGCTTGGCTTTCATCCGTCTTTGAGATGAAAGACATGGGTGAAGCTGCATATATCCTTGGGGTTAAGATCTCAAGGAATCGTTCTAAGAAAATTCTTTCTCTCTCTCAAGAGACATATATAAAGAAAGTTTTAGAACGGTTTAATATGCAGGACTGCAAGCCAATTGATACTCCAATAAGCAAAGGCGAGGGTCTATGTTTGGAGATGTGTCCCAAAGATCCAAAAGAAAAGAAAGCTATGGAAAAAGTTCCATACTCCAGTGCTGTCGGGAGTCTGATGTACGCCATGATGTGTACCAGACCGGACATTTGCTATGGTGTTGGTATGGTAAGCCGTTACCAATCCAACCCAGGACAGGCACACTGGAAAGCGGTAAAGAGGATATTAAGGTATCTCAAAGGGACTGCGGACTATGCGTTATGCTACCAAGGCAATACCTTGAGACTCGAAGGCTATACCGATGCTGATTGGGCAGGTGATCTCGACGAGCGAAGATCTACCTCAGGCTTTGTTTTCTTACTCGGGAATGGTGCAATATCCTGGAGCAGCAAGAAACAAACCTGCATCGCTCTATCAACCATGGAAGCCGAGTTCGTAGCATTCAGCATGGCGGTCCAAGAAGCTGTTTGGCTTAGGAAATTCTTAGACAGGCTGACGAATGCCACTGACTCAAGCACTGTTCCTATATACAGTGATAGTCAAGCTTCGATTGCCTACGTCAAAGATCCTAAATTTCATTGTAAGACCAAACACATTGACATTCGATTCAAGTTTACGAAGGACTATGACAAACGGAAGGAAGTAGACATAGGATACATATCCACGCATGAGATGATAGCGGATCCCCTAACTAAGGCGATCTCCAGAGATGTCTTTTACAAACACTTATCATCTATGGGAATGCGTAGGTGCTGAGCTGTATCTTGTAATATTTCCCATGTCTATAGAAGATCAAAGTTTAATAAAAGAAAGAAGTTCTTTTATATATTGCATACAAGTTTCTTACAAATGATTTTATACATTTGTGTTTAAGTCTCAGCTATTTTATTGTGTGTATGTCGGACAGATTAAGGTTCGCTCTCTCACATGAGCAACCGCCTTATCTTATCAGAAGGATAAGATAGAGATGAGACTAGTTTAAAGTCAAATCATTAGACAAATGATTTAGAGTCGTGACTTAAACAAGATAGTCGAATGAAAGATCTGCATCATATGGATGCTTACAAAAGATCTGAGATCTGTATCACAAGGATATTTGAAAGAGATCTCATAGGATTTTTTTTAAAATCCTATCTGTCTTATGCAGGATGAGAGTCCGTGAATATTTCACGAGTAGTAAGGGGACTCAAAAGATAGGCATTGTGGTGTCTGATCTTTCATCCGTACAACATCATTAAGACATACTCTCCCTGGGAAAGGAGTGATGTTGTAGTACGTGTTCATACCACGTATGCATTTCGACCACTGAGTTAGTAGCAATAGTGTTTGCTATTATATGAGACTCAAAGGCCATACGGGTCTTAACTCTTACCCTCAAGGACTCCAATTGGTTCCTTTAGATTTGACGAGGTGATCGCTATCTTAGCGTGTTGCTAATGGGCTATGATAATTCGGCTCGGCGGGGCACGTTAGAAAAGCGAATCAAGTCAAGATCAAAAGGTTCGCAAGAAGAGGAAGATTGATTTCATATTCACATTTGGACTTTAATGATTCAAAGCTGGCCAGCCAATTGTAATCCAGATGGGATTCAATTGTTGAATATAAAGTATAAGAAATGTGAAGAAATAATCTAGGGTAAAGCATGCGTTGAACTACTCAACTTTGCACCTTCGAGGTCGTTGTGTATCTCTAACAAGTGCACAACAACAGACTCTATGCGCATGACGGTCGCACGGTCTATTTCTCGGTATGATAGATGAAAGAACTAAGGGAAAGACGTTCTCTTACAATCCCCTCAAGTGTGAGTGGGAGATGTTGGATATGGAAGACGTTTGTACACCCTTGTGGGGGATGTACGAGGAAATACGGACCTCGAACGTCGCGTACACGAAGTCGTGTACAAAGGGAATCTGTTCCCTTGCAGAGAGGATCTCTGGATGAGTGGGAAAGTCGCATTATATATGCATAAGTGCATGCGACATATGGCTAATAAAGGGGGAATATCTTAAGCTTATGTTGTACCATGCATATGGTACAACTTAAGCTTATAATGTTCCATGTATCATGGTACACCTTAATTAAGTTGTTCCAAAGGAACAACTTACCCTAAAATAACTACCTTGGGGGCTATAAATAAGACCCAAGGGTAAGCCATTTCTTACACCATTTGCATGAAATTCATGCATGCAACTTCATCCTAGCGAAGCTCTGCAGAAATCCTTTCTCTTCCTCTATCCAAGTTCTTAATCTAAAGTAGAGATTTAGATTGTGGATTAGTAGCCTTACTCCGTTCGTGAGAAGACTCGATCCGTCGTGGCGAATCCGAAGGCAAAGTTCCGAGACTACCGTTCCGCATACGCAAGCGTAAGTCTCAACTTTAATTATCGATCCTAACTCTGTTTTGGCAGGATCCCACATATTTAACCCCTGTTTTTACCCTAGTTTAGAGAGCTTTTCTCTTAGATTTTTGCAGCTTTTTAGATTAACTTGTTAGCTTTATTCTTGTGATTGGAGAGGAGACAAAAGTTGATTTTTGTTGAATTATTTGAAGAACTCCATTGGTTTGTGTCTCTCTCCTCTAAAAATACAATTTTTATTGCTTATCTCAATATTGTGATGAATTCTCTTGATAATTTCATTGATTATTTTTGTATTTGTGCTATGAATTGTGAGTAGTCTCCACGTCTTGGGGCGTGGGGATGAACCCTACGAGCCCAATTCCAGATTTGTGATGAATTGGTAGAAATATTGCTAGAATTTGCTATTAGGGATTAGATTGGGATCGATTTACTACGGATAGCTAGGTATTCATACCGATTGGGATTTGCAAGAGATTGGATCCCAATTCGATAGGAAACCCTAGAAATCCGAATTGGGTTGGAGTCGAATTTCCGTAGTATCGGTTTGCAAGAGATTGGACCGATACTAGGGTTTCCGGTTGCAATTCCGTGCCGATACCCGTTTGCAAGAGATTGGACGGGTAGGAACTATCCCAACCTAGGTCGTGGCCCGAGTTTGCACGAGAGTGGGCTCGGGGCGCGATTGAACGATGATGTTGATCCTAATGCTAGTTTGCCTGGGCTAGGATTTGCAAGAGATTGGACCCGAACCTAGGATAGCTATAGACCGGCAACAGCGCGAGAGCGTGAGCTAGGTTCCACATTCAGTTGCAACGAGTTCATCCGAAATTCTACCCTAGCAATTTTGATACCAATGAACCACATTGACAAAATACGGTGAGTAGCGGGAATTCCCCATTCCCTAGACGTTTTTTATTTGATTTGATATCTTCGTACTTTGTCTGACGATTGTGACAGGATCGCCAAAGGCAAAATTCTCTCTTTTCTGTTCTTAAATAGCCAGGTTGATTGGAGCAAGCACGGTCATTATTCCTCCCTGTGTTTAATAACCCGCTCGCCGCTATACCGTGCGCTTGCGGTAAAACTACAACCGTTCTTTGGGTTACATTCCGGAGCGATCACCTATTCTTCATTTTTAAGTGGCCTTCCCACTAATTATTTTTTTATGTTTTGCCAATTCGTTGTTTTTAATGGCCTGCTCACTTATTCGGCCTCCCCAATGTATTTTCCTACAACTATTTTCGGCCAATATACTTTATTAGGCCTACAACTCCTTTTTTTCCCACCAATGACCAAATTTTATTCTTTATTTTTACGGCTATATACTCCTTCTTTTGCCGCAACTTATATTTCTCTCCCATTTTTTATTTTTATTAACTACTCTAATTTTTGCCTCTTTTTGAGGATTCCAAAGGGGGTGAATATATTTCATTTACTCAGGGGGGAGTATTCACAGCCTCCATATATTCAGGGGGAGTATATCTGATATGTTCAATTTTAACGATATATATTTTTCATGTTTGTCATCATCAAAAAGTGGGAGAATGTTGGAATTTCATAATTCCATATTTCTATTCTCATATGGTTTCGATATGACAAACACATTCAGTACTACTAACTCTATGTATGCAGATACAAATCAATGATGAGTTCCACACAATCAGATATCTTCATGCGTATTCAAACGAATATACAATAATTCATGAAACTGGAAAGACAAAGGCACCTACATCCACGACTTGGATATGTAAACACTTGATAAGGATCCCCTACAAAGAAGCTTCTCAGATTCAGTTGCAGATGCCGTCCTATCTACGGCTTTATGTAATCAATGTAAAATTTACTTTATTAGAGTCACAAAGCCTTGTGATAATATGTCTTAGTCATCCAGGTTCTATTACTCAGAGATCTACACTTCCCAATTTCGAAAATTCGCAACTTTGAAAATTGGCAACCAATAACCCCATTTTGGTCGCCCAATTTTAAACCTTCGAATTTGACAATAGGATTACATATGCTAACTCTCATAACCGTGTAGATTCTAGAACTGCTTTCCAATGGTCAAAATTCTCTCTCTAAATTTTGGTCGACCAATTTGTCCTTTTGGTCGACCAATTTCAAAACTAGCCGTTTTGATCCCAAATTTTCGGGGACAGTTCTTGCCCATTTTCCAACGTTAACTACAGTCCCCAACCATCCCTAAACACTATAAATAGAGGGGTAGACCCTCTCTTTCTCTTCACTCACTTTCCTCTTCTTTACTCTCTTATTTGTTGAAATCAAGTCTTTCATTTTCTAAAGCTTTAGGCCATTAGTTGTTCTTTACTTATTTGTAAGAAGAAATCATTAGATTTCTTTCTTCGTTTAAGAATGGAAGAACTTGGATTTTCAACATCATTTTGGAAAGTTGTTTGTGTTCATAATTGCAAGAAGAAATCGATTGATCTCTCTCTTCTTTTATGAACCAGAGAACTTCAAGTATTGCGCTTCATTACATATCTTATACATCTCGAAGTTCATCTTCTAAACACCATCCTTGAATTCTTTCTCTAAAAATTATACCAAGGCTATAAGTGTTTTTCTATTTCATTATTTAACAGGTTTTAATTTCTGTTTAGAGGTACAAAGTTTGAGACACTGGGAGTGTCGCCATTTTTGTAAGTTTGTACTTGCGGGGCAAGTGATTAGAGTGGATTGAAAATCTCTACTGGGAGTAGAGGACTGGAGTAGGATCAAGAAGATCTGAACTAGGATAAATCTCTGTGTTTGCGATTGGTTTAATTTTCTATACTTGTCATTTTATTTCTGTGCCATCTTTGCAAATATTAGTAACGTTTTATTTGCAACATTTTTTATATACACTATTCACCCCCCCTCTAGTGTATTGATCCATACATGCTAAAATTACACATGCCACCCGTACCCACCCCGAGCCTCGTTCCTCAGACTCTCGCTTGACCTCCCTCGAGGAGTTGACCTCCCGCCTACAGTAGTATTTCGACGACTTTCGCGAGGAGTGTAGGACTCACAGATCTAGGGTAGAGTCGGATCTCACATCCATTCTAGACCTATTGAGACAACGTGGCCTACCTACGGTGATACTTGCTCACACTCCCCCGCCTAGGCCATTGATCGCGCCCGGGCGTACACCCTAAAGAGCAACCGTGTAGTCTTACCGCAAGCGCACGGTGTAGCGGTGAGCGGGTATCGAACACAGAGAGGACGTATTATGGTGCCTTCTCCGAACAACCTGGCTATGGGGACAGAAAAGTAGGAAATTGCCTTTCGGCGATGTTGCCACAATCGTCAAACAATGTAAAAAGAGATATAAAATCAAATAAAGACGCCTAGGGAATAGGGAATCCCCGCTACTCACCGTATCTCGTCATTGTGATTCATCGGTTTCACAATTGCTAGGGTAGAATGTCAGGTGAACTAGTTGCAACTGAATGTAAAACCTAGCTCACGCTCTCGCGCTGTTGCCGGTCTATAGCAAACCTAGGCTCGGGTCCAATCTCTTGCAAACCCTAGCCTAGGCAAGCTAGCATTAGGATCAACGTCATCTTTCAATCGCATCCCGAGCCCACTCTCGTGCAAACTCGGGCTACGACCTAGGTTGGGTTAGTTCCTGCCCGTCCAATCTCTTGCAAACGGGTATCGGTATAGAATTGCAACCGAGAATCCTAGTGTCGGTCCAATCTCTGGCAAACCGATACTAAGGAAACTCAATTTCAACCCAATTCGGATTTCTAGGGTTTCCTATCGAATTAGGATCCAATCTCTTGCAAATCCCAATCGATATGAACACCTAGCTATCCGTATTATATCAATCCCAAACCAACCACAATCATTTCTAGCAATAGTTCCACCAAATCGTCACAAATCTTAAATTGGGCTCGTAGGGTTCATCCCCACGCCCTAAGACGTTAAAATTACTCACAAATCATATTGCTAATGGAAGAATAATCAATAGAAACAGCAATGGAATTCATAGCAATATTCAAAATAGCAATAAAAATAGGATTTTTAATAGAGAAGGAGACAAACCAATGTAGCTTTCCAAGAATCCAACAAAATAACACTTTTCTCTCCTCTCAAATCACAAGAATTAAAATCTAAAAATGTAATCTAAAAAAAGGCTGCCAAAAGCAATAAAAAAGCTCCCTAAACTAGGTTAGAATCTGGGGTTAAATACCCCCCAAAACTGCCCAAAAATTCGTGACCAAACTGCCCCTGCGCAGCTCAAAAATCGTGATTTCCGCTACAGGCAGCGCTGCTCACTCGGCCGAGTGACAAAGGTCACTCGGCCGAGTGAGAGTCCTTGACGGATTCCAGTAACTCTGGGGTCTTGGGGGTCGTCACATCGGGCGTCCCTCGGCCAAGTGAGTTCGGCCGAGTGAGTTGTCGTCACTCGGCCGATGGGCTATCTTCACTCGGGCGGACGGCAATTGCCACTCGGCCGATTCGGGCTTCTGCTGCTCAGACTGACAGATTACAGTAAGTTGGCTCTTTTTGATGGCCGTCGTCTGGGTGCCACTCGGGCAGACGAGATACGTCACTCGTCCGAGTCGGCTTCTGATGCTCGGCTGAGTGCACGCTGATATACTGCTTGGAGCGTGTCCGATCTGGCCGGCCGAGCGGGGTCTCGTTGGTCGACCGAGTGACTCCTTCACTCAGCCGAGTGAGATACTGAAGATGCCCGAATTGCGTATTTTTGCCTCCTCGTCGCTCCTACGACGTTCTTTCTTCTTTCGCTCCTCTCCAATCTCAAAATACCCCTCTGGGAAGTCGTCGGTGACACTCCGGAGTGGGTGTATCTCGGAATCACTCCAAATCTCTCCAAATCTCCTGAAATACGACAAAAACAACAAATCATGAAAAGTATCGCAATGTTGTCGATAAATCGTGAAAAACGTGATTTGAGCGATTCAAATGGTATGCAAACATGCGGGAAAATGGTGTAAAATATGAAGTGATCAAAATCCCCCAAGCTTACCTCTTACTCGTCCTCGAGGAAGATAAGTAAAAGGTGAACCCGGTGGATTTAGAAAATGAAAACGATGGAAAAACGGAAAACGAAAAAAGAAAGAAGAAAGCGAAGAGGGAAGCTGCTAGATCATTTTTCTCAGGACGTGGGTTCTGCTTACTCATATAGCATGCATCGAATGTAAAACACATGTCAAAGATTTTTATTTCGATATCATAATATAATGGTGCAAATAGAGATAGAAAACCCAAGAATGTCGATATAGCATGAAAAATGGAATAATTCTAAGATTAACATCGTCTGAATCATTTAAAGCGGTATACAATATCGCAGATCACACACTTTTCAATTGAATGCTTTCTATGAGGAGTATAGAGGATATCACACAATAGAGTAGGAAGAATAGAAAAGCGTGGATTTCATGAAGTGAATGCTAGGCGTAGATTTCTGGATTTTATGAAGCTAAAACAATCTCACCGAGTATAGAATATTACTTAGCCTAGGTTGTCATGCACCGTCAGGTAGTCACTCTCTCACACATCATTGGATTCTCTCCCCCAAGCTTATCTATAAGCGTGGTGGCATATACAAAACTATACTTACACTCCCCATCTCTATTGATGCTCCAAAAGTAAAAGAAAATAAAAACAAAAGGGGGAAGAAAGAGAGAAGGGGTATGAGATGGGATCGTTTTGAGCTTCATTTCTCTTTTCTTTTCTTCTTTTTTATAGCAATAATACACAAATGATCCCAAATCAAAAGAGAGAGAAGGATATACAAGAATTTTTCTTTTTCTTTTTGGTTTTGGGAAATTTGGAGCTAGGAATTTAGTAACGGGGAAATGCCAAATACTAGAATCGCTAAGGGGAGATTCACCAATGATTTTAAAATAGAGAATTAATGTTCAAGATATGTGGAGAAAGAAATAAATATGTCTCTCAGTTCACTCTATAGGACGTGCATGACAACTTCAGCAGGGTAATCTAATCTACTCGGTTTCGATCTCAAAAAAAGCAAACTAATCCAGATTTATCATAGCTAACATCATTCAATCATCCTGAAGTGAAGTGTACGAGTCATGCAATTAGAAGTGATATAGGAAAAGAAAACGGTACTCCAGATATAAGCATTCAATGCGTGAATCTTGGTGTGTTTTCTACGATAGCATACATATGAATATTCAGACTCGGATAATAATAGAATTTCATCCATTTTCATACGGAAAAAGGGTAGGTTACTATCTCTAAATGCAAGGCAGATCATAGCATATGATATCAGAAATAAAAGCTAAGACATGACAAATATAGCATGCATATAGAGAAAGCTAACTCCACGTCATCATCATCACAGAAAAGTCATCTCTAGCATGAGATGAAAGAAATAAAGATAAAAAGGGAAAATAAAACTATTTGCAATGCGGCACACGAAGAAAATAAGAAAAACGTGATGCATGGTAAAAAAAGAAAAAGTGATGAAAATGAGTGCAAATGCGAAAATGGCGTGAAAAAAAACTAAAAATAAAGGTGGTAAATCAAAAGGCGTGAGAACTCACTCCCCCAAGCTAAAGTGCACAGTGTCCTCAATGTGCGAAGTGTGGCACACCGAGAGACGTGTAATGGGAGGGGGGTGGGGATGCATGCATGATAAAAAGAAATAAAAAGAACAAAATGAAAAATATGATGTGAATGTGATGCATGCAAGGACAAGAGTGTTCCAGATATGTGTGTGTCACCAAAAATACTCTCCCTCACTCCCGGAAAAAGGATATAGAATCATATGATCAAAAAGTGGACAAAAGTAGTGATGGGAGGGGGGTGGTCAAAAATATCATCAGGACCAAGCAGAGAATGGGCAGCATAACGACAAAAAATCGGAGGCATCAAGGGTGTGCCTAAGCTGGTGGTGCTGCGCCATCTCCGTCCTGAGGCGGAGGAGGAGGAGGTGGTGGTGGTGGACGTGGAACAGTCTGTTGGGTGGGTGGTGGTCGTGGCAGTCGCTCGAGGATCTGTGTCAGGCAATAGTGAATGCCGGGAAGTAGCTCGAGGCGCTGCTGCATGGCGGCGACTGTGGAAGAAAAAGCCCTAAAATCGCCCCGGAGTCCAGTCAACCCCCCCTCAAGAGCACGAACGCTCTGAACTAAGGCGTCAGGGGGTGGTGGAGCGGAGGGACGGACAGGTCTAGGCTGGGCTGGTCAGGGCTGTCTAATACGGGCGGTGTAGGTGATCGGGACAGCAGGCATGGGTGGTAAGGGTGCTGTACTCACTAGTGGATGCCCAGCCTCAGGGCGAGGCTGGGACGCAGGCTGGTGTGAGGTGGAAGCAGCAGCAGAGGGAGTGGAAGGCAAAATCGGTGACGAGATGGCAAGAGAGGTCAGTGACACAGATGTGGGAACAGACGTCACGACACTCTCAGATAGAACGACAACGGTGGAGACAGAAGTGTCAACCGCTGGGGAGGCAGTGTGGGGTCCAAAAGGTGAAATCCCAACGGAGATCATACTGGCCATGGTCTCCACGACGGCAGCGAAAGAAGGCTCGCCGCTCTCAAGTATGGTGGGTGGACGCTCGGGTAGCAGAGAGGTGAGTGGCTCAACCAACAAGGGAACAACAGTGGTGGACGTGGTAGACGTGGTAGGCGTAGGCTCAGTAAGTGTACTCCCGACACTGGCAGAAGTGGGGACAGAAGTGTCGGGAGCGGCAGAAAGTGCAGGCTCATGCTGAGAGAACACAGGGTCAGCTGGCGGCGCAGGGTGTGCAGGTGGTGCAGGCTCAGCTCCCTCGGCCTCTAGCACGTAGGCGGCAGGGATCAGGAGATCCATCGCCGGGAGCCAGTCGTCGTGTGCTGGTCCTAAGTGTGTCCGAGCGGGGCTCGGAAGGATCATGTAGTCAACACCGTACGGACCGTGCAACCAAACCCAGTGCCGCTGAACGTGTGAACGAAGCATCTTCATCCGGGCCATGACGTCTATCGAAAGTGCAGTGGGGCCCGGGGCTCGTCGCAAGTCAGCCAGAAGGTCCTCGCCGGTCATCAGTGCTAGCAGGGTGATCAGGCCGCCGCAACATATCGGAGAGCGAGCGCCCACTGATACGATGATGCGGACCAAAAACCAGCTAGCGACGTCAAACTCAACAGCGGGGACCAACGTGACTCCATCCCTATCAAGAACTCTGGGGAGAGTCATCGCGTAGAGCATATAGAGCTCAGGCGTCGACATCGTCCCAGGCTCGTACCTCGCCAGAAAGGTGGTCGCCATAAGGCGCTGTGCTATGCGGAGGCAGGGGTGGACTATGGTTGAGGCCTTGGCCCTACTAGGGTCAAAGGCCTGAGGTAAACCTGTGATCCTGGCCCAGAAGGCATGTGAATCGAAGGATGGGGGAGGGATGTGTGTGGGGGCGTAGGCTCGGTCGGGTGTGGGGACAGCGGGCCACTGAAAGAATGCTCGAAGCATATCGAGAGTGATCTGACACTCTCGATCCATGAGTCGGAAGGAGCATCCCTCAGCGGTCCGGGCGATCGAGCTGAGCACCTCGAGTGTCAGGCGGACGTAGGTGTCCGTCGACATGGAAAGAAAGTCTCGCCAACCCACGTTGTTGTACAACGTGAGCATCCCCTCAAGTACCCCCAGGCGGTCTAGGTCAGCAAGGTGTGCGAACCTGGAGGGCACTATCGAGCGCTGGGCGATACACTCAAAAGCGACGCGATGTGCGTCGTTTCGGAACGTAATACCCAGCGGCCCGACGATAGGAGCCAGTGGTGGCAGTGGGTCGACTGGGAGTGGCTGTGCGAGGTGAACGGGATCTACAGGCTGTGGATGTGCGGGGTGAACGGGGTCTGCAGGCTGTGGCTGTGCGGGGTGAGGTGGTGTAGGCGGAGGAGAGTCCTCCATCTCGTGGGAGGGGCCGGGCTCATCCGGCTGCTTTCGCTTGGCGGAAGCTCTCCTAGACCCTGGCCGTGTCCGGGGCGGCATAGGTGCCCCGAGTGCTCACCAAAAACAGAAAAAGTGCGACGTGCGAAAATAAGTGGAACGAATATACCGGAACACGCTGTGAGAGCAAAATAGTGGATGCGTGCGAAGACGCCGCCTCCACAAAGCCAAAAACACTCCCCGGAAGCTCCCCTAAGCTCCCCAATATAGCCTGCACATCAAACGAAGATATCAACGTGTAACATTCAAAATGTATGGGGGGTTAGGGGTATAATAGATAAATATTGAAGTTAATTTGATTTAGGGGTTCGATTAGCACATGGATCGTCGAAAAATACAAGAAAAAGGAGAAAATAGGGAGAAATGGGGCTACCGGAGCTCGGCCGGCGGTGAGATCGTCGCCGGCGACTCGGGCGGAGGGGCGGCGGCGTCGGCCGGCGGTGGTCGGCCGAGCGCAGCAGCGGCGAGGTGATTCAGGCGAGTGGGGGTCGCAGCGGGCCGAGGGATTCGAAGAGACGCAGCGGGATCGGGCGATGAGAATTTTGGGCGTTTCGAAAAACGCGCCGACCCGCTGTGACTTAAATAGGAATGGTTACGACTCGGCCGAGTGACTATGTCACTCGGCCGAGTGAACGTAACGGAAATATTTTAAAAACTCCTCCCCGCTTACGACTCTGCCGAGTGGAAAAAGTCCACTCGGCCGAGTGGCACAAGCTACTCGGCAATACTCGCCCTAGGAGCGTATCAGTTTCACTCGGCCGAGTGAAGATATATACTCGGCCGAGTGGCAATTATACTGAAATCAAGAAAAGAAACAGAGAGTTGGGTATAGCAGACTTCCCTCGTTTGTGCGCCGCTCGGGCGGACGAACTTATGTACTCGGCCGAGTGGATATTCTACTTGGCCGAGTGACTCCTGTTTTCTGCTGTTTGGCTACGTTTGGGCTCTAATCTCTGTTTTTCTTTCTCCAGTTGATTTCTTCCTTCTCCTAAGCATTGAGCACATTCCTGGAGCACTCTTCGTTGCCTTGTTCATCCTCCTAATGATAGATATCCCTTTCTCCTCTACTGTCAAAGAAAAATAGGACCCGTTATCACGAATTTTTCAGGCAAACGACTCAAAACACTAATAATTTCTAAAAAAAAAATAAAGAACAAAGTAAAAATAAAGCGATAACCGTCGGGTTGCCTCCCGACAAGTGCTCGTTTAAGGTCTTGAGCTCGACCCCCTTGGATTTTCAATTCATTGCGGGATGTTGGGTGCATATGAGATACGCCCGTCGAATTTACCGGGAAGAACGCTCGGATTTGGATGTTGTGGAGGCGTGTTCTTCCTCAGTGCTCCTTCGTCTCGGGTAGTGTTGGGGGGTGGCTCCCCCAAGCTAGTGCTTGCTCCGGGCCTCGGCTTCACCGGCGACACCGATTTTCGTATCGGCGGAGCTTTCTTCAGAGTCCTCACCTTTGAGAGCTTGCAGAGCTCCCGTATTCTTGCGACATCAGTGTCGCCATCATCAATTGCCATGGAGATATCGGGGGAGTGCTCCTTCTTTTCTTCTTGGCCCAAATCTGGGCCTTCTTCGAAGTCATCCTCGAATATTGCGCCGATGGAATGGGGGATCGCCTCCTCAATGACCTCGTCAAGGAGGTATGAAAGGTCGTTCGGATGTCCCTTGAGTAGATATATTCTATGTACCTCGCCCATGGGGACTCCTTCTGAATATTGCTTTAGACGTTGCCCATTCACCTTGAAAGTGGCTCCGTCTTTCCCTTCCAATTCAAATGCTCCTCCCGGTTGTATGCGCTTGATGGTGAAAGGTCCGGACCACCGTGACCTCAACTTCCCGGGGAATAGTCGGAGTCGAGAATTATATAGCAAGACCTTGTCTCCGACCTTGAAGTCCGTGACAGTTATGCGGGCGTCGTGGAGGATCTTGGTCCTTTCTTTGTAAATTCTTGAGCTCTCGTAGGCATCTCTTCTAATTTCGTCAAGCTCATTGATGTCCAAGAGTCGCCTCACCGCCGCACTCTTATAGTCATAATTTAGGGTCTTGATGGCCCAATACCCGCGGTGCTCCAACTCTACCGGTAGATGACAAGCCTTCCCATAGACGAGTCGGAACGGTGTGGTGCCAATAGGAGTCCGAAAGGCCGTGCGATACGCCCACAGGGCATCGTTTAGCTTCATGGACCAATCTTTTCTAGATCGATCTACGGTCTTTTCAAGAATTTGCTTGATTTCTCTATTTGAAACTTCCACTTGTCCGCTCGTTTGAGGGTGGTAGGCCATTCCAATCCTATGGTTTACCCCGTACTTCTTCAACATGGCTTCAAATTTGTTTTCTATAAAGTGACTTCCTCCGTCGCTTATCAAAGTACGGGGAACCCCAAAGCGCGGGAAAATATTCTGCTTAAAAAACCTTGAGACAACCCTTGCGTCATTGGTGGGGGTGGCGATGGCTTCTACCCATTTGGAAACGTAGTCCATGGCCAACAAGATATACTTGTTACCCTTGCTTGACGGAAATGGTTCCATGAAGTCCACTCCCTAACAATCAAAGAGCTCAATCTCAAGAATGGGCTTCATTGGCATCTCATTTCGTTTCGAAATATTCCCGGTTCGTTGGCATCTATCGCACGCCTTGACGAAGTCGTGCGTGTCTCTGAACATGGTTAGCCAAAAGAATCCACTCTACAATATCTTAGCGGTAGTCTTAGAAGCGGCGTGATGACCCCCGCATGGCATACCATGGCAATGTAGGATGATGGAGGTGGCCTCCTCCTTAGAGATACATCTCCGGATAACCCCATCCTTGCATATCTTAAAGAGATACGGATCTTCCCAGAAATAGCTACGGACCTCATGCATAAATCTCCTCTTTTGCTGTGTGGGCATCCCGCATGGTTTAATCCCACAGGCCAAGTAATTGACATAGTCCGCATACCAAGGAACTTCCCCGGGCCTTATGGTGTATAGCCTCTCATCAACAAAGGAGTCATCGATGGGCAAACTTTGGTCCTCCTTGTCACGAATAAGTCTAGACAAATGGTCCGCCACAACTTTGTCCGTACCCTTCTTATCTCTGATTTCCAAATCAAATTCTTGCAATAGAAGTATCCACCTAATCAACCTAGGTTTAGCCTCTTTCTTGTTTAGGAGATACTTCAATGCCGCATGTTCGGTGTGGACAATTACCCTTGATCCAAGGAGATATGAGCGGAACCTTTCAATGGAGTACACGACCGCTAGAAGCTCTCTCTCCGTAGTTGTATAATTTTTCTGTGCGTCATCCAACGTTTTGCTTGCATAGAATATTGCTTGAAGCTTCCTATCTTTCCTTTGCCCCAATACCGCTCCAATTGCTTGGTCACTTGCATCACACATGAGTTCAAAGGGAAGGATCCAATCCGGTGGCTGGATGATGGGCGCAGAAATTAGTGCCTCCTTCAATGTATTGAAGGCTTGCAAGCATTCACCTGAAAAAACAAACGGAGCATCTTTAGCAAGCAAGGAAGTAAGAGGTCGGGCAATCAAGGCGAAATCCTTCATAAAGCGGCGGTAAAACCCCGCATGACCAAGAAAGCCTCTAATGCCTTTGACATTAATAGGAGGAGGGAGTTTCTCGATTACCTCAATCTTTGCCTTATCTACCTCAATTCCTCTCGAGGAGACAAGGTGCCCAAGAACTATACCTTCCGTGACCATGAAGTGACATTTCTCCCAATTTAGAGTTAGATTATTTTGTTGGCATCTTTTAAGGACTTTAGTAAGATTAGCCAAACAAGAATCAAACTCGCTTCCATAAACCGAAAAATCATCCATAAAAACTTCCATAATATTTTCAATGTAATCGGAAAATATGGATGTCATACATCTCTGAAAGGTGGCGGGAGCATTACAAAGACCAAAGGGCATCCTACGGTAGGCATAGGTACCATAGGGACAAGTAAAAGTGGTCTTTTCTTGGTCATCTTCGTGCAAAGGGATTTGGAAAAACCCCGAATACCCATCCAAATAACAAAAGTATTTATGTTTAGCTAGGCGTTCAAGTATTTGATCAATGAAGGGCAATGTGTAATGGTCCTTTCGGGTGGCTTTATTTAGTTTCCTATAATCAATGCACATTCGCCATCCCGTGACAGTGCATGTAGAAATGGGCTCTCCTTTATCATTTTTTATAATAGTCATCCCCCCTTTCTTGGGGACGACATGAACAGGGCTAACCCACCTACTATCGGAGATAGGATAAATAATACCGGCCTCAAGCAATTTTAGGATTTCCTTTTTCACTACCTCTTTCATATTCGGGTTCAACCGCCTTTGAGGCTCAATAGAAGAGGCTTCAGTGTTTTCCAAGTGGATCCTATGCGTGCATAGCCTAGGGCTTATTCCCTTAAGACCAGAGATTGTGTAACCAAGGACATCCTTGTGATCCCTAAGGACTTCTAATAATTTTTCAAGTTGGTCTTGGCCAAGGTGGGCATTTACAATCACCGGGAAGGTCAATTTACTACCCAAGAAAGCGTACCTTAGATTCGGCGGTAATTGTTTAAGCTCTACCTCAGAGGGTGTTGTACCCTTTGCTTCGTCATCTTGTGTGAATTTGGCCTCTCATTCAACATCTGAATTTAGCTCACTCTCGAGTAGAGGCTCAGACTCGCTTCCTAGTGAGGACGGTGCATCGGAATAGACGCTCTTCGATTCCGCGCTTGCATCGATAGGACCACCACCTTGCTCCGGTTCATTCCAGAGATCAAGAAATACGTCAGCAGATTCATAAATGCAAGAGTGGGGGTTATAGAGTGTATCTCCCTGAGTATCGGTTTGTTCAAAGTGTTCCTCGGGAGTGTAGTACTCTTCGACACATGTTCTATCGCCTTCAAAATATAGCTTGTCGTTCCTCACATCAACTCTGATATCGCCCCCAATAGTCCCATCTAGGGAGATTTGATCCATTACGAAGATAGCAAACAGCTGTTCGATGGGGTCCTCGATAGTAATAGCAAAAGCTCCGGTAGCGTAGACCTCATCAATAAGTTCCTTGAGGAGCTCCGCAAAAGATTCATCATCTCCCTGGCCAGACTCAGTCATTGGAATTGCATCCCCCATTTTACCGGTTAAGATTTTGTGGAGAATTTCGGGAGGGATTGCAAAATGGGGCTGTAAACAGAGTTAGAAAAGAATGAAGCAATAAAGAAAAAAATTGAAGAGAAATGACCGGGTGATCCAAATCAAGCTATGTCAAAATGCCTTTCCCGGCAGTGATGCCAAAAACTTGATCGCGCCCAGGCGTACACCCTAAAGAGCGACCGTGTAGTCTTACCGCAAGCGCACGGTGTAGCGGCGAGCGGGTATCGAACACAGGGAGGACGTATGATGGTGCCTTCTCCGAACAACCTGGCTATGGGGACAGAAAAGTAGGAAATTTCCTTTCGGTGATGTTGTCACAATCGTCAAACAATGTAAAAAGAGATATAAAATCAAATAAAGACGCCTAGGGAATAGGGAATCCCCGCTACTCACCGTATCTCGTCATTGTGATTCATCAGTTTCACAATTGCTAGGGTAGAATGTAAGGTGAACTAGTTGCAACTGAATGTAAAACCTAGCTCACGCTCTCGCGCTGTTGCCGGTCTATAGCAAACCTAGGCTCGGGTCCAATCTCTTGCAAACCCTAGCCTAGGCAAGCTAGCATTAGGATCAACAGCATCGTTCAATCGCATCCCGAGCCCACTCTCGTGCAAACTCGGGCTACGACCTAGGTTGGGTTAGTTCCTGCCCGTCCAATCTCTTGCAAACGGGTATCAGTATAGAATTGCAGCCGAGAATCCTAGTGTCGGTCCAATCTCTTGCAAACCGATACTAAGGAAACTCAATTTCAACCCAATTCGGATTTCTAGGGTTTCCTATCGAATTGGGATCCAATCTCTTGTAAATCCCAATCGATATGAACACCTAGCTATCCGTATTAGATCAATCTCAAACCAACCACAATCAATTCTAGCAATAGTTCCACCAAATCGTCACAAATCTTAAATTGGGCTCGTAGGGTTCATCCCCACGCCCTAAGACGTTAAAACTACTCACAAATCATATTGCTAATGGAAGAATAATCAATAGAAACAGCAATGGAATTCATAGCAATATTCAAAATAGCAATAAAAATAGGATTTTTAATAGAGAGGGAGACAAACCAATGTAGCTTTCCAAGAATCCAACAAAATAACACTTTTCTCTCCTCTCCAATCACAAGAATTAAACTCTAAAAATCTAATCTTAAAAAAGGCTGCCAAAAGCAATAAAAAAGCTCTCTAAACTAGGTTAGAATCTGGGGTTAAATACCCCCCAAAACTGCCCAAAAATTCGTGACCAAACTGCCCCTGCGCAGCTCCAAAATCGTGATTTCCGCTACAGGCAGCGCTGATCACTCGGCCGAGTGATAAAGGTCACTCGGCCGAGTGAGAGACCCTGACGGATTCCAGTAACTCTAGGGTCTTGGGGGTCGTCACATCGGGCGTCACTCGGCTGAGTGAGTTGTCGTCACTCGGCCGATGGGCTATCTTCACTCGGGCGGACGGCAATCGCCACTCGGCCGAGTCGGGCTTCTGCTGCTCAGACTGACGGATTACATTAAGTTGGCTCTTTTTGATGGCCGTCGTCTGGGTGCCACTCGGGCGACGGGATACGTCACTCGGCCGAGTCGGCTTCTGATGCTCGGCCGAGTGCACGCTGATATACTGCTTGGAGCGTGTCCGATCTGGCCGGCCGAGCAGGGTCTCGTTGGTCGGCTGAGTGACTCCTTCACTCGGCCGAGTGAGATACTGAAGATGCCCAAATTGCGTATTTTTGCCTCCTCGTCGCTCCTACGACGTTCTTTCTTCTTCCGCTCCTCTCCAATCTCAAAATACCCCTTTAGGAAGTCGTCGGTGACACTCCGGAGTGGGTGTATCTCGGAATCACTCCAAATCGCTCCAAATCTCCTGAAATACGACAAAAAACAACAAATCGTGAAAATTATCACAATGTTGTCGATAAATCGTGAAAAACGTGATTTGAACGATTCAAATGGCATGCAAACATGCGGGAAAAAGGTGTAAAATATGGAGTGATCAGCCATCTACTACAGTTGACCCTGCACAGCTCCGTTCTTCACTCTCGCTGGCTTCTGCAGAGCCTGCGTCTTCCACCCTAGAGCCGTCCGCCACAGTCGATCCTCTCACATCCATGGTCCAGTATACTTCAGATCCTTCCTCCTCCACCATAGACCCCTCCTGTAGCCCTCCCCATGTGTCCCAGCCACCAGACTCACCACCCACCACCCCGGGTCCACAGTAGAGGGACCCATCACCACCCCCCAGAGGGTGGTGCCTCTGCTTGATATATTCGTATCCAGTTTTTGCCTCCCCCTTTATTTTAGTGCCCATCTATCTCTTCGGGCCCTTGCTTTACCACAGCTTGGGGGAGGATACGCACTCTAGCATTTTCATTGCATCATATCACATTTTTATTCGACTTTTATTTCCATTTTTCTCTCTCTCTTTTATCTGCACAGTTTTATTTTTTTTATTATCCCACCCGCTCCACCCCTCCGCATCATCTCCCTCTCACGAGCGATTTCTTAGCAGTGAGGACACTGCTAGGTTTAGCTTGGGAGATGAGCGCTGCCGCTTTATCTTTATTTTTATTTTTATTTCTGCATTTCCTCCCTTATTTTCAGTTTTTATTTCACTTTTTCGCCACTTTACCGCCCCATTTTATTTTTCTCATTTTGCATCATATCTTCTGTTTTTCCTTATGCATGCATCCTCTTTTTATCTATTTCCACTATTTTTCTTTTTCTCCTTATTTCTGTTGAGGATGGTCTGATTGATGATATCTCTCTAGGCTTTGTTAGTTTTTAGCGATGCTTATCCCTTTAGCATGCTATTAGGATTAATTTCAGCTTTATTCTCTATATGCATGTATTTCTTTTGATGATCTGCCTGATTTAATACCTAATATGATTTGAAGTCAATTGCATGAATTAGGATCAGTATGATTTATTTTGGGAAACGCACCCAGGTTCACGCATCACTGAACACTTGGAGCACCTGTTTTTATCATCTTATTCACTTCTGTTTGCATGCCTGTTGACATTGTGATTATTACCACAGGCTATTTTCAGTATTCATTTAGAGAAGTGAATTACCCATGCTACATATTAGTTCAATTAGAGTTTTATTTTATCGAACTGATGTGCACCCTCTTATGAGTGAACCGAGTGTTCCATTATCTTCCTTCTCCACATATCTACTTTTTCTCTACATATCAATTGGTTATACCACTACAGCTACTTTATTGCATCTCACTTCCCATGTATGAAAATAAAAAGTATAGCTTCTTATTTGAAAAAAAAGAAAAAAAAGAGAAGAAAAAAAAGAAAAGAAGAAAATAAAAAAAAAGAAAATAAAAAAATTGTGAATAAATACCGTTTTGTGTTATTTCACTAAGAAGCTATATCTCTTTCTTGGAAGAAAAATTAAATTCCATATCATTTTCATTGATGCGACGCCTCCAGCTAAGCTTGGGGGGAAAAACCAACTGATCATATGAGTGAGCTTGACATTAGAGTAGAGACAGTGCACGTTGGGGAGATTTAATAAAACCCAAACTTTACAAATTACTTTAGTTTTGGGGATTTTTCACGTATCAATTTGAATATCTGAATGGCATGATCTTTCTATTCTCTATTGCATGTTGCGTGAATCTTTTGTGCTCCTTATGTATCTTTGATTGAAAGGGCGTTGTCAATGTAATGCCCTGCTAAGCTACTGCACAAGTACTAGAGGGGGGGGGGGTGAATAGTACTTTAAAATAACAAGGAGGATAATTCCTAATTATCTTGCAAACTCTACCAATTAATGCGGAAATGCGGAATAGTAAATAATCGACAACAAATAAGACAAACGCAAACAAGCAATATTACTGGGTTCAGATCCACCCAAGTCTCTCCAACTTGTTCCCGGTGATCCTACGTCCCAACCACCCGGATCCCCTCCGGATACTTGAGTTAGAAAGCCTAACTCAAGATTTCCACTATGAAATACTTGTGAAGAACCTTCACCAAGTCAAATCAAACACAAAGGAAATTGTGACTCCCACAACCCAGGATCACAAACACATTCTCACAACCGAGAGTGATTCACTTACAATATCAAAGTAAATTGAAATGAAATGCTTACCACAAAATACCTATTGCCTTGAGTAAAACTTACGATTTAGGGCAAAACAAATTTTGGGGAAGATGAAGAGGCACCAAACCCTAGCTCCAAGTAGATGACTAGCAATGGAGTCCTAGGTGGATGTTGGTGACCTAGATTCAAGCACTTGGCTTGGAAGGCTCACAATCAATGAATCTCTCTTTTGAAATGAGTGAGGGAGAGATCCTTGAGAGGGAAATGAATGAGCTTTAAATGAGATGAAACCTTTCTCTTTGATCTCTAAACTTCTCTAATAATCAGCCTTGAGTGCAATGAATGCAGCTCATCAAGTATTTATAGGATAGAGGAGAGAGAGAGAGAAAAAACGTTTCAATTAAAGCTCCAACGACTCTATTCTGAACCTAACTAGTCGGTCAAAGAACAACCACCAATCGACTAGTTCATCAACTAGTCGGTCGGTCAAACAGCATGAACCGACTAACCAATAGAATAGGCAAAGGTCGAATTCCAGACTTAAAGAACTAGTCGGTCAAAGAAGACTTGCCGACCGACTAGTTTCACAACTAGTCGCTCGGTGAGTTAACTTAGAACGACTAAGAGATAAAACACAAAGTCTGATTACAAATTGAATTAGTCGGTCCAAGAACAAAAGTTGATCGACTAGTTCATCAACTAGTCGGTCGCCAAATGTGCATAGACCGACTAACGATAAACAGTAACTTGGCATGTACAGTAGAAGCTCAACAAGTCGGTCTAAGAAAGATCACTGACCGACTAGTTCACCAACAAGTCGATCGGTGATTCAACGTAGACCGACTAACTGTAAACCGTACTGAGCTATGAATTGAGAAGGCAAACTAGTCGGTCCAAGAAGCATTGCCGACCGACTAGATCACCATCTAGTCGGTTGGTTCTTCTTCTTTAACCAACTAACATGCACAAGATGTCGCGAATCGAAGCGCGATGCTTCGGGAAAGTTTGTATGGACTTCTTACAAGTTCCTAGCTCTAAGATAGGAGCGATATGAAGATTAAAACGTAAGACCTACTCAAGGCTTAACATTCTACGGAACGAAGCTAAAAGACTAAATTAAACTTAACGAACCGTCTTCGAAAGCTTCGATCCGAATCTTCATGACTTCTAAAATGGTCCAAAAGCTTCAACGAAGCTTTAGGCATACGATCACGTGCTTTGAGAAGTCTCGAGACGTCACATTTGATATTCATAGAAGTTTGGCGACGATCTCCATAACTGCGCTCACAAAGAGTTAGTTCACGATATATTTATGTTTGTTCATCATCCAAAACCAAATCCGGGGAGTCCAATACTCAACAGTCAACTATTTTATACTAGACTCTAGGGATTGCATGAGATTGATAGGATTTGACGGTGTTATTTCAGTAGATCCCTATTCTTTGCCTGCATTACATGACATATGCTATATAAAGCTTGAAATTATCAAATAGCATGCATGTTTAGCATTCAGAGCATCGTGATAGACTTTTTAGGCCTGAGATCTGACCGATCATCCTTAGCACTCCCCTCTTATTTCTCCCTTTTTGTTTTTCTCTTCTTTTTTTCTTCATTTTCTTCTTTTCATTTTGTTTTCCTCCCGGCGTACCGATTATTCGTCTTCCTCGAGGACGAGTAAGAGGTAAGCTTGGGGGATTTAGATGTGTCCATATTTTACATCATTTTCATATCATATTTCCATCGCATTGCATGTCATCCCCGCGTCCAAATCCCACTTTTTACTGCGATTTTTGGTATTTCTGACGATATTTCGAGTTTCGTAGTATATTTTGAGTTTTCAGGGATTTTGGAGCGATTTGGACCCCCGCCTGGATATGGACATCTGACTTGCTCATGAGCCTGCTGGCGGGGCTCTGGAGGAGTTCACCGCATTCTCGAGTTGTTGGAGGAGAGAACGAGGAGAAGAAGGATAAAGAGAGGCTGACAGAGAGAGAGCCAGCAGCTGCTGTAGCAGCATTTTCCCAGGAAATGCTCGGCCCGAGCAGCTTTAGCTCGGGCCGAGCCATGACACAAGCTGCAGATATGGCCGACTCGGGCCGAGCAACTCAGCTGCTCGGCCAGACAGCATGCCCTGAGTAGTCCCCGAGCACACCCCGAGTAGCCGACCGAATCACCCATTCGAGCATGAGCAAGATGCGACGCGGGCCGAACCTCTGCCCGAGCAGATCCGACTCGGGCCGAGTCACTTACTCGGCCGGCACTACCTGGGGCATTTTTGGAAGATTTTTGAACGCGTGATGTGCGCGATTTTCTGGGCGGAAGCTCGCGACTGCGAGCTTGGCGAGAGGGGGGAATATTCTGAGTTTTGTTTTGAGGATTTTTTTGGGAAGAGAACTCGAGGGAGAAAATTTGAGGAATATTTTTAGATTAATTTTGTAGCAAACTCTGAATCATTAATCGAAGATTATTGTTTTCTGCTTTCTTTGGATTTGTTCTTCGTTCACTCTCACTGTAAGTAATTTTTAGCCCTAATTTCTTTTGTTGCAAGAAATGTTTTCCTACGCGAATTCAATATTTTCGTGCGTTCCAATCACCATGAGTGAGTAGATTCCCTCTAGGGCTGATGGGTGAACCCTAGGATTTTAGGGACAATGTAGATCTGGATCCGTACATCGAATTGAGGATCTAGGGTTATATTTTGGTAGATCCTACCGAATCCGTAGATAACCCATACTGAGATCATGCCCACGGTCTGTGGAATTGATATTCTTAAGGGGTATCTAGGGATTCAAATAGGGAAATCGGTGGATCCAATCAAGGCACGTGACCATGCCCGGCTCGCGCCTTGAAGGGATCCATCGACGAACTATATCGCTACGTCGACGGCTACCGACATTGCATCGACAAGAGCCACCGAAATACCCCGCAATTCTAACCCACGAGAGTGGTACGAATTGGGGGATTAATTCTCTACCCCTAATGTGATGTGAGGAACCTATCCAACATCAACACCAACGATCCTAGCGGCGATCCCTGAAGCCCTAGTTCCTTTTATTATATTACGTAACAACAATCATCAACTCAAACCTTTCATTCTAACCGCTACATTACTTCTAGATTTAGAAATAGACTGAGATTATCACGGACACTATCACCATCCCTGTGGGATTCGACTATCTTATATACTATAACTCGACACCGTTCGCTTGCGGATTGAACCTGTAGTCGTAGCCTAGGAGCCATATCACGCCTGTCGATCGTGACACCGCCAGGTGGATCCTAGGTGTAGATTGCGGGCGCGTCAGTTACCTCAACCTACAAGGGTCAGCGGTTCCCTCCACGTCAGTCTGGGGTCGCCATGACACGAGGCATTTGCGGGGATTTTAGGCCGGGGCCTAATCTCGTCCTGGCCCATGGGATCGGATCATGAGCTCGGCACGTTCAGCCCGTTTTGGGAGGATCGTATCAATTTCCCCCATCGCTCGGGCCATTTGGAATTTAATGGTTCGATCTGAGGGATGTGATTCGTGTGGATATGATGGGCACGTAAGTCGAGGTGACGCATTAAATGGAGGCCATCATGGTGATGCCAGGTTGGAATTCTCCCATTTTTAGGGAACGGGATTCGAAGTGCCGCCTTTTGCGAGATGTCGCCACGTGCCCCCCTTGAACGGCTTGGATTTGAAATTGCCTTCCGTATAAAACCATTGGGGGTTGGATTTCTTTTTTGTGCTTCATGATTCGGTTTCTGCTGTCTCTTTGTTGGCGAGTTCCTCTTCGTTCCCTTCTTCAACGTTCTCTTCTCCATACTGCACAAGGTAATCCCCTTCTCTTGCTTCTGCTTTTGGTTTGTTTGATTGGTGATGGCATAGATGATAGGAACTCCACCAGACGAGTCTGACGGCTCCTCTGAGCCCAGGTTTCTCCCTGATGAGGGCATGGGTCTATTATTTGCAGATTCGGCCCAACGAGGGGATCCTTCCGGAACAGGAGTGTCCGATGTCCCTTCGACGATCCTTGAGTCGACTTCCACCATCCTCTATTCCACCGCCGAGAGAATTAGGGCGGAATACTTCTCTTACCCATATGGTGTTCAGGTGCCTTTTGCAGATGAGAGGATTTGTTTTCCCAAGAACCGCGAGGTCGGGGTGTATGTTGAGATGTTCCAGACGGGGCTTCACTTTCCCCTCTACCCCTTTATCATTCGAGTCTTGGAATTTTTGGTGGTGGCTTTATGCCAACTGACTCCGTACTCGGTCTCGGCTCTGGTCGGCTTCATTATGATCTGCCACATGCATAGGTTAGAGCCGACCTTGTCGCTCTTCTTCTACCATATCAGAGTCCGGGCTGTTGCTCGGGGGACGTGGCTTCATATCTGCCTCCGGGTGGGTAGAGAATGTCTACTGGTTTTGCCCTGATGGGTCGGTGATTGGAAGAATGACTATGTCTTCGTCACTTTTCTAGAGGATGCTGTAATCTTGACCGGTTGGGGGAGCTTGGGGGCATACGAGCTAACGATATCCCATTCGGAGTTCGATCGGGCCGCAGTCAGGCTTTTGGCGGGCTTGCCTAGAGGAGAGAGATCGGTCTGGTCCCTGTTAGATAGCCTCCTCCTCAAGAGCGCCTTGTGGTCTCCTGGTAAAGGTGCCTTTTAGATTTTGTATTCCTCCCTTGCTTACACTGATTTTCCTCTCTTTTACAGAGATGGCGGGGCGGGAGTTCAGCCGTGACGTGCACCAACTCATCCGTCGGGGGGCTCTGGGTGCTTGGGGGAGTTCTTCTGGCCATGCACCGCGACACACTATGGAGAAAGAGAATCGTGCGGCCGACCCACCGATTGGGATGCTAAGGCTAGCTGGAGTTCCCCCTCCCCGCTTCTCGTTACTGTCGGACATACTCTCATGGTGGCGGATCCGCTTGATGCTCCTGACGGTCTCGTCCCGGAGAGAGGGTCGCCGAGGCTGCCGAGCAGGGCCCCCATGCATTGACCAGGAATCAAGGAGGAGAGAAAGAGACGCTCTCACTAGGGGTTTGAAGGGCCCGAGAGGAAGAAGAAGAAAGGAGATAGGGGTCCCGCGGCAGCGCGGGATTCGCCGATTGTCTCTGGGGCAAGCCCCCAGGCCTTGGTGGAGGTCCCCCTGCCCATCAAGCCGAGCATACCCCGGTTGAGGCAAGACAGGCCTTGTCTGCATTAGGGATCGGCCTAGAGGTCCCGTCTGGGGGTCGGTCTTTTCAGACTGCGATTGGCCCTCCGACTGTCACGTGATTGAACCGAAAAATGCGCAAAAGAAGCGCGCCTTCCACTCCCAAGTGTAGGAGAGTCAATGCAATATAAAATTTATAACGGGTGAGTACCGGGTCAAATAACGCGGACAATTCGTTCTATAATTGCAAATTCAATCGATAAAGGTGAGAAAACGGCAGTTAACAAACAACTAAGCAACGAATGATGGTAGGGTGTGAAAATGACTGAAACTATCTTCCTAATCTACGCACTAAGGGTGGAGAGCCGAATCGACGAGCAACGAGGAGGACTTATGTGGTGTGTGAGTGAGTGAGTGAGGTTGTTGGAGTAGGAATTCATCCCAACTATAACTCAATTGTTTTCCCGGCTAAGGGACGAACAATCGGTGGATGTGGCATTTCATCGAACATGTGGGGTGCAATAAAAGTAGTGTATGAAACAAAGAGAAATACTTTGAGCAAAGAAGAGAGTGTCGACTACGATAGTTCCTCTCTATGGATTACCCACTAGGGTTCCATCAACAACCAACATCTCAAAGTTTTATCCACCAAATAGAAAATAGAAACATGCTAGAGATGAAATCACAACCCAAGCAACAACAATCACAAAACACAATCACACAAGAGATATCTAGCTATTCATGATGAAAAAGAAGGCATTTTATCTCTAGAAATAATAATCCAATACAATACAAATAGCTAAACCAAAATTACACAAGAGTTAAGAAATAGTTCACCAATGTGTCACTCAAAGATGGAATCCTCCTACTCAAGTGCTCCTCGAAGCTCCAAGCTTTATCAAACTTCCCCTAAGCCCTAGGTTGAAGAAGATGAAGAGTAGAATGAGGGCAATAGAGGCGGAGAAGCCCTAAAATAGTCCCCAGCCGAACTGGGTCGGGAAATAAGTCAAACGGGTCGGATTCTGACCCAAACCCGCACGCAATGCCCTAAGTAGCAGAAAATTTCAGCACCGTCACCCTGTCTTTCAAAAATTCTAGAAAAATCATCTGAACTCAAAATGACTCGTTCCAGGCGGAGATGGAACCGTAACAAATTGTACTACGACTGAAAAATATCACTAGACCGGAATATACATTGGAATGATATCAGAATTCTGCACAAGAGTGGAATAGCAGAATTTCCAGACCAGAAATTTTCAGCACCGTCACCCTGTCTTCCAAAAATGCAGTAAATTGCTCCGACCTCCAAATATTCTGAAAAAATATGCGTTGGAATCGAGACTTCACGAACTTCAACAGAAAAATAATAGAAGACTAAGATGAAGATGCTAATAAGCTGTAGAAATTGTGTCTTATGCATATAAAATGATCAGCTCCAAAATATGATAATATCATGAAAACGCGAGTAATGGAGCTAAAATGTGAACGATACATGCACAAAGAGCACCGAAATGGGGGGATAAATATACAATTTTTATCCCGAATCACACTCCCAACTAGCATTTTGCTAGTCCATAGCAAAACAAGTGATAGATTCGGATTCACAATAACACATATCAAACTTCCATGAATTAGGAAAGCTAAGTGTTTTTTGGCCAAGTTCTTGAAAATTGCGATACTATGGTACGCCATTGTTCTTTAATCTCAATGAATGTAAATATTGGTTGTACTTTGTGAGTTTAAGCCAAATTGAAGTGTTATTCATGAGTTTGCTCTCTTTTTGAGTTGCTATATTAAAATTTGAGATTATGATTAGAAACTTTATTTTCTCCATGAATAGTTTTGAGTTTGATATGTGCTTTGATTGAGAATCTGAATTTGTCGCTTATTTTGCTAGGGACTAGCAAAATGCTAGTTGGGGGTGTGATTCTGGATAAAAAATTGTATATTTATCCACCCATTTCGGTGCTCTTTGTACATGTATCGTTCACATTTTAGCTTCATTACTCGCGTTTTCATGATATTATCATATTTTGGAGCTTATCGTTTTTATATGCATAAGACACAATTTCTACAGCTTATTAGCATCTTCATCGTAGTCTCCTATTATTTTTCAGTTGAGATTCGTGAAGCCTCGATTCCAATGCATATTTTTTCAGAATTTTGGAGGTCGGAGAAATTTACTGCATTTTTTGAAAGACACGGTGACGGTGTTGAAAATTTCTGATCTGGAAATTCTGCTATTTCATACTTGTGCAGAATTCTGCTATCATTCCAGTGTATATTTCGACTTATTGATATCTTTCAATCGTAGTACACTTTGTTACGGTTCCATCGCCGTCTGAAACGAGTCATTCCAAGGTTGGATGATTTTTCTAGAATTTTTGCAAGACAGGGTGACGGTGCTGAAATTTTCTGCTGCTTGGGGCAGTGCTTGTGGGTTTGGGGCCAGAATCCGACCTGTTTGACTTATTTCCAGACCCATTTCGGCTGAGGACTATTTTAGGGCTTCTCCCCCTCTATTCTCGTCATTCTACTCTTCATCTTCTTCAACCTAGGACTTTGGGGGAAGTTTGATGAAGCTTGGAGCTTTGAGGAGCACTTGAGTACGAGGATTCCATCTTTGAGTGACACATTGTGAACTATTTCTTAACTATTGTGTAATTTTGGTTTAGCTATTTGTATTGTATTGAATGATTATTTCTAGAGATAAAATGTCTTCTTTTTCATCATAAATAGCTAGATCTCTCTTGTGTGATTGTATTTTGTGATTGTTGTTGCTTGGGTTGTGATTTCATCTCTAGCATGTTTCCATTTTCTATTTGGTGGATGAAACTTTGAGTTGTTGGTTGTTGATGGAACCCTACTGGGTAGTCCATAGAGAGGAACTATCGTAGTCGACACTCTCTTCTTTGCTCAAAGTATTTCTCTTTGTTTCATACACTACTTTTATTGCACCCCACATGTTCAATGAAATACCACATCCACCGATTGTTCGTCCCTTAGCCGGGAAAACAATTGAGTTATATTTGGGATGAATTCCTACGCCCACAACCTCACTCACTCACTCACACACCACATAAGTCCTCCTCGTTGCTCGTCGATTCGGCTCTCCACCCTTGGTGCGTAGATTAGGAAGATAGTTTCAACCATTGTCACACTCTACCATCAATCATAGCTTAGTTGTTTGTTAACCGCCGTTATCTCTCCTTTATCGATTGAATTTGGATTACAGAACGACTTGTCCCGTGATCCGACCTGGTACTCACCGGTTATAAATTTTATATTGCATTGACGCTCCTACACTTGGGAGTGGAAGGCGCGCTTCCTTTGCGCGTTTTCCGGTTCAATAAATTGGCGTCGTTGCCAGGGACAACAGTTTTTACACTTACATTTTCGATTGATTTTGGAAATTTTGGGAGTCTTTTCCAATTCTTTATTTTTCGCTTTTTGATTTGAGATTTCTTTATTTTTCAACTAATTGAGTCTTTTACTTGTTTATTTTTATTTTCTTCAACAATTTTTTTTTTAAAATGGCATCACCTTCAAACATTTCATGCATTGACTTGGAGGATATCCTACCTCCATCTTTCTTTCATGGTTCGGAGTGTAAGAACCCTCATTTACATATGAAAAAGTTTGAAGAATGGATGTAATCTTGTCTTGGTGGGAACATTTGTGATGATTGCATATATTTTAGATTCTTCCCATATTCTTTGCAAGATAATGCTAGAGTGTGGTTTGATTCATTGTCTCTCAACTCACATTTTACTTGGTTGTCATTTCAGGATGAATTTCTCCGAGTGTTTTTGCCTATTTTCATGGAGCAGGTACATGGGCGACAGGCCATAGAGCAGCATTTAACGAGCTTTTCCCAAGCTGATGGAGAGGCCTACCATCAGGCTTGGTAGAGGTTCAGTGATTTGATGTTTGCGTGCCCACATCATTGTTTCCACGAGGGTCATCTCCTGCAGATATTTTATAAAGGGTTACTACCATCTGAGCGAGATTTTATGCAAATGAGCTGCGGTGGAAAATTCTTTGATTATTCAACCGAGGATTCATGGTGTTACCTGAGGGACCTTGTAGAGTATGAGGACGTAGTCTAACAGGTTCAGGACCAGCCTGAGAAGCCAGCTCTGGGCTCATTCCAATGTGACCCTATGGAAGAACAATGTCACGCCCCGCTTCCCTAATATGGAAGGCGAGACGTGAGGAGGTCCGCTCAGACGTGGAGCTGTGAAGCTGCAGTCTGATAAGCGTCTGTAAAAATTTCGAAAAGTAGCAGGTCCTTGCATTGCGACGAAACAACAACAATAATAAAGCAGATAAAAGAATCTCCACCAACAACATCCAACAAATATTACAACATCACAGAAAAGTCACAAAAGTACAAGTCTGAACAATAGGCCTAAAGCATGGCCAAACAAAACAACGAGAGATAGGTGCTACGCACCGAAACCTAACAGCAACTACGGAAAGGTAACAACTAAGGGGAGACTCCAAACGAGTCTAGGACTGGTCACCATTGTCCTCGAACTCAGTCTCAGCAGGGACCTCAAACTCAGCGTCCACGAACTGCTCGTCCTCTGCTACCTGTTCGGTCTCAAAGCCTGACATGTGATACCCAAAGAGAAAAGGGCACATGTCAGCAAAAGTCTCCCAAGGGAAGCGGAGAGCTTTTGTGCAAGGATACAAATATAGAAAAACGACTAGCAGTTCTTAACAATATGAAATGACATTTAAAGAATGCAACAGTTTAAATGACATGATGCATGCACGTCGTAGCAGAAGCTACGAAAACACTATTTCACGATTTTCACGAATCATTAACGTTTCACATTGTGCACAGAGTTTACGCCTTACAGCTGAAGTGGCTGTACGGGCACACTTCTACGCTGAGTGGTCGCTTAACCCTACCCCTCCACGTGTATCGAGCGTTGGTTTCCCAACAACATTGTGCTCGCTTCTGGATCACGAGCCAGGAAGTGTTTTTCATTTGGCGTAGGGGTGCACCTAGCCTCAATAGCAATAACATTTGTAGCGTGTGCTACTCAATCACGAAGAACACCTGATGCATGACATGAGATGAGATGAGCAGTTAAAGTGCGTACCGTTAATTGAAAATTAGACATGGCATGGCAACATGAATGAAAGCAGGTAAAGTGTCGGATCTAGTTTCGTTGTCAAACTAGATCAAATAGGGCGTCTAGGCAGCTATCATTTCACTGCCTAGTCTCTTTTACGCTAACAAATAAATTGGCCTAAAAATGTGGCCTAAAACATTTACTGGCAAGTATCACTTGCCTGTTTCCGATGGTAATGGTTGTCGTAGGTTTGAGCGTTGCGTTACGGTGAGTCCGGTTCGCTGTTTTGGTTAAAAAAATCACCGAATTAGATATTTCGTAAATAAACATATTATCGAAATAATCTCTAAAATGGGTTCGTTTAATTCTATCGGGTTCACTGGCTAGGGTGGCGTTTCTATAGTATTATATCTATCTTATACTAACCTGGTAAGCTTTATTTTATTCAAATTTCTAATATCACCCTAACATTATTTAACAATTTTTAACCGTTACTAACATTCTGAAATTTATACTAACAGGTTAACTTATTAACACTAACAACCTATTAATACTCATATTAGCTTGAACTAATGGTATGGTTAACATCCCAATTTAATATTCCTACCTACTCATACATTGTTTAATACCCAAAACTCTTTCTTTAACTAGTAACCTGCCAACTTATCAAGGCTGTCCCTTAGTTAATAACCTGCCAACATTATTCAATACTCTCTCTTTGCTCTTTTATGTACATGCTGTCTCCTTCTCAACTTTGTAATTTCATTCCCCTTCATTATTTTTAACAGGGCTGACTCACTCTTATCCCTTTATCATATGAATACTCTCTCTCCATCTATATTCATGTAACTAGGCTGTCAACTTCTTTTACTCTTTTTTTTGCTAAGGCTGCACTTATCTTTTTATTTCATTTCTCTCAACTCTCTTTCTTACTTCACATGGGCTGTCTAACCTTTTCTATCTCTCCAACCCTCTCTCTCTCTCTCTCTCTCTCTCTCTCTCTCTCTCTCTCTCTCTCTCTCTCTGTTACTTCCTCTTTATTTCATTCTGTTCTTTTATGTTTAATTTCTTTTTTTTTGTTCTCACAACTTGCAGCAACAAATGAAAAGGGAGGGGTTCGAAAATCTCGCACCGGAGGAGGAAGCACGGAGGGGCGCCGGCACAGGGGCTCCGGGCGGCGGCCGCCGGCACCTGGAGGCGTGGCTTCCGGCCAGGCGGCGCTGGCGGACGCGTGAGCGAGCTGGGCTGCTGATCTCCGGCGACGACGGCTCCGGATGAGGGTTGGGGCGGTCGGCCATGGTGAGGGGAGGAGGAAGGAGAAAGAAGAAGAAGGAGATCTGGGTTTAGTTGTGGTCTAATTCCAGAAATTGGTTTGATCTGAAGTTGGTGTTTTTGAATCTGAAATTTGTTTGTGTTGATGCTTTCCTCTCTTGGTTCTGATTTCAAAAATCAGTTTTGGGGTTTGTATTTTGGAAAAAAAAAACTGGTTTGGATTTGATTTGTTGGGGGAAATTGGTTGATTTGTGATGAGAACTTGAGTTGGGAAAATCATTGTGTTGAGGGCTGATTGGATTGGGGATTTGCAGATCGTCGTTTGCAGGGTTGAAGATGGTGGGTTTGCAGATGAAATGATGCCTTAAGAAGAAGTTAGCAGGGGACACGCTTGCTTCTTTTGTCAAGGATATGATTTTGATTAAGACTGAGTTAATGAAGTCTTTTGACTAAAAGAGAGACGTGTGTGTGTGTTTTGATTTGAAATGGAAGAGCAATGAATCCGCCTAATGAAACGTGTGTGTTTTGACACGTTAGCGGTCATGAATTTTTTTTTGTTTTGTCAAATAGGTTAGGCAAGATTAGGATAGGTATTAAATGTAACCTTTTGACTTAATTCGAGGGGGGAATGGATCTGATTTCAAAAACGTGATACACTTTTTAATCCTACTTATAAAAATTATAATGTGAATAACAGGTTATATTAAGTTAGGAAATTAAATGATTAAGATAATTAAGCAAGGTTAAATGTAATAAAGTAATTAGTAACTTAATTAAAGTGGTGGTGAAAAAGTAATTACTGAAATAATTAAAGTGATTAACAATCGGTAATTAGCACGATAATTTAGTTAAAGTGATTTGTTAAACTTGATAGTCGATTAATGATGACACAGTAAAAACGAAATCGGAGACGCCCTCGCGTTGACATGTACGGACAAAAATTTATCTGGATGACTGAAGTAGTTACCAGCACGCACGATCGAAAAATACGTTGAAGAATACTGGCCGTTACATTCTACCCACCTTAAGAAAAATTCCGTCCTCGGAATTCTTATCAACTAATGAACATGAAACAAGTATGGATAACTCTCCCGTATTTCTATGAGGTAAATTATGACCTGAAATACTTCGAGACGAAAAAAAAAATGAAATTGATTAGGAAAGGCACAAGTGATGAGTTTAGGATTGAGTTTCAAAAAGAGATTCGGATGACTAAACACAATCGATGGCCTTAGCCATCAATAGGCAAGCAAAATAGTTAAGGACGGCTACTAGCGATGTGCAAGAACAAAGGTGAGAAAATAATAAAACACTTCCAACTGCAACCCCAATATTCTAACATACTGGTTGCTAAAATCACAAACTTAAACAAGTGTTCTTAGGATAAATCATCACTGCTTGTCTTTTCATCGAACAACTCTATAACCATAATCACATCCTAACATTTAATTACAGATCCAACCTTATCGTTCGAATTTCTAACTCAAAGTTCTCACTTCAAAATAACCAATATTTTATACAAGACAATCTTACTAAATATCATCAATCAATAACATCCTTCAATTTCCTCATTCTTCACTTATCATCTGTTGATAGGGCAGTAACGTCTTTGCGGAATCTCCAATGTATAGTTTCTCTGTCGCCAATTTCTCCGAAAATATTTCTTCCGTAAGCCGTCTTATCCATAACATGCCATCACGTTGATCATCGTCTAACTTAACCTGTAGCACTATAATTGTGACATCCACAAATCCCAATTCCAATTAATCCATTGATATAACGGTGATCTACCAATTACAAACATAAGACGACAAGTACAAATACGCCTAGTATACGTCAACACCTACTATCAATATTTATCATGCACCCAAATCATCCTTCATCGTGACAACTCATAAGTCTAATTAATACACATCTCATCAATTTTTTTTTTGAATCTTATCTTGAGCAACTTAGATCAATTTACACAACTATCCAACAAGTCGTGTCACTTCCGACGTCTCCATTACTTTACCTATATGATGAAATCTTGTTACTTCAAATATTCTACTCATTCTCATGATCCCCATAGATCATACTATACCTTCATACTTACTCTTATCCGTTACTCGTCTGAATTTCAAATCTGTAACGTACTCATCTTCCTGTGCACCATTCTTAGTATGGAATCTTATTGAAGCCATTAAGTAAGGGTACATCCAAATGTGAAATGTAACTTTTGAACACATCATTCTATCCGTCATATTGTAAACGATCAATACAACTACACTTTACATCATCACAACTACTCTTATCCGTAATTATAATCCCCTTATAATAATATTCATATCTAACATCTTATCAACATAATGTATAACAAAATTAAACGCTGCTGATGATAGTAATAAAGGTAGAAGAAAACATTTTTTAGGGTTATAACGCAAATTGAAAACTAACCTCTCTAAAGTAAGTAAATAGATACACTGAGATGGTAACCAAGAGATAGTGTAAGATACAGAGCTGTTTGATGTAACGAATCAAATTGCGATGAATGTGCAAGGGTATAGGGTTAACTTGATCAGAAAAATGATCTTAAAAAGTAAGAATAGACATGCATATTCTAGCGGAAACTAAAGTACTGGTGGCTGCTCAAGTGTGGCAAGTAAAGTGTATGTAATGTATAAAGTAAATGTGACTGTACTGGTGCAAAAGTAACGACGGTGGCATGGTATATGGTAGCAACAATGTTTTATCCAACAGGCAATGTGATAACAATAGTAAGATGATTAGGTAGACGCAGTAACATTGAAAAGGACAAGTAATGAGAGAGCATGAGGAAAACAAATGTCGCTTGACTATCTAATAGTGTAGGCTGGCCTAATAATAAGACGTCTAGCTTAACTCCCAAACCAGTCAGGCAGTCAGGGCTTGGAGGCACAGGTCACTTCTATGACCGCAGGACAAGTCCTTTGATTGACCAACCCCCTTCTCATTTCTTTCTAGACACTGATCCAGAAGTAATTTAAGATTGCTTATTATTATACCGTTCTATCATGTTCGAGTAGTCTCGACTTAGTTTATGGAACAGTGGTATCAAATCGGTAGTCGTGACAAGAGTTAGCTTGATCAGATGGCATAGAGATGGTTATGAATAATTCAATGGGAGAATGAGAGGTATGATAATATGTGCCAATGTCCCAATAATGTATATAAAGATAGTGGGTAGGCGGTATAAGTTAAACGGTAGATCAGCAATTGACGGAAGAGTCATGGATGCAGAGATGTAGTGTTTGTTTCGTAAATGGAGATAGATTTTTTTTTCAAAAATTTTAAAAGTATAAATACGATGAATACAGAACTAATACACTGAAATAGTTGAAGTTTTATTTAAGTATAAAAAAGTAGTTAAAATTAGTATATGGTTGATTGTTTTGAAATTTGTTATAGTATAGTAAAAAAAGGAAATGCCATACATAGTCATGACTCACGTCCTTGCGGTCCAGCGGACACGGTTAAGGAAGTGACTAAGCCAGGATCACTTACCCCAAGTCTAACTAGGGTGATCCAACAAACTTAGCCAAGCACATTGACCGGATCATGGTCCATTGAAGAAAGCTTATCATTTATATGCAGAATGTCAACAAAAGTTTAAAGATAAAGATCTCCATACGTAGAAAGTAAAATAGGATAGTATAGATTGGAAATCATTAAAAATTTAGTGACTAAAAGTTTCGGCAAAGTAAACTCAAAATCAAAGAATAATTTTAAGTCAGTTGAAAAATACGGGGCCTATTGAAGATTTTTCAAAAAAATTAAATTGGGCGAGGAATTCCATGAAAGAGATATCGATAGTAAAATCAGTATAGTAATGGGAGTGATTCAAAAAGGAGAATGACGGCTGTCAGGAAGATCACGTGGGTTGAGAGTAAGGAGGGAGTTGAATGGTTAAAATGTAAACATGACGGGGAATTAACTTAGGTGAATCTGCTACGATGGAATTCTACGATCATTAACATAGCGACGTAAGGACTAAGAATAATAATAAAAATCAGGGGCCTAATTACTAGGTCGGCTAAAGATCAGGAGAACTTAGCACTAAGACTTTCTAATGAACTAGATTGTAATAGAGGTCCCAGGGATGGATCTTAAGAGTATTAAAATTTCGTTTTGTTGGCCCGAAATTTATGGACTCAACGAACGACTAGGGGAAAAGCTCTATTGATCTAATATAGTCAGGGCTGGGTGGAAGACTACTAAGGTAACCTAAGACGAGTACAACTAAGTCTCAACAAAAGCGCCTGACTATCAAACCTGGACGTCTATCCAAGTCTTCCTACCATCTAAGACAAGGAAAACCTTCTGATTAGACTTAATTCACGACTTGAATGTTCCGAATATTTAAATGGATGTTGTTATCATTATTGTTGTTCCGATATTTTGCAGATGCAAAGAGAAGACCTGCATGGGCCACCACTAAAACCTGTCACGCCCCGCTTCCCTAATATGGAAGGCGAGACGTGAGGAGGTCCGCTCAGACGTGGAGCTGTGAAGCTGCAGTCTGATAAGCGTCTGTAAAAATTTCGAAAAGTAGCAGGTCCTTGCATTGCGACGAAACAACAACAATAATAAAGCAGATAAAAGAATCTCCACCAACAACATCCAACAAATATTACAACATCACAGAAAAGTCACAAAAGTACAAGTCTGAACAATAGACCTAAAGCATGGCCAAACAAAACAACGAGAGATAGGTGCTACGCACCGAAACCTAACAGCAACTACGGAAAGGTAACAACTAAGGGGAGACTCCAAACGAGTCTAGGACTGGTCACCATTGTCCTCGAACTCAGTCTCAGCAGGGACCTCAAACTCAGCGTCCACGAACTGCTCGTCCTCTACTACCTGTTCGGTCTCAAAGCCTGACATGTGACACCCAAAGAGAAAAGGGCACATGTCAGCAAAAGTCTCCCAAGGGAAGCGGAGAGCTTTTGTGCAAGGATACAAATATAGAAAAACGACTAGCAGTTCTTAACAATATGAAATGACATTTAAAGAATGCAACAGTTTAAATGACATGATGCATGCACGTCGTAGCAGAAGCTACGAAAACACTATTTCACGATTTTCACGAATCATTAACGTTTCACATTGTGCACAGAGTTTACGCCTTACAGCTGAAGTGGCTGTACGGGCACACTTCTACGCTGAGTGGTCGCTTAACCCTACCCCTCCACGTGTATCGAGCGTTGGTTTCTCAACAACATTGTGCTCGCTTCTGGATCACGAGCCAGGAAGTGTTTTTCATTTGGCGTAGGGGTGCACCTAGCCTCAATAGCAATAACATTTGTAGCGTGTGCTACTCAATCACGAAGAACACCTGATGCATGACATGAGATGAGATGAGCAGTTAAAGTGCGTACCGTTAATTGAAAATTAGACATGGCATGGTAACATGAATGAAAGCAGGTAAAGTGTCGGATCTAGTTTCGTTGTCAAACTAGATCAAATAGGGCGTCTAGGCAGCTATCATTTCACTGCCTAGTCTCTTTTACGCTAACAAATAAATTGGCCTAAAAATGTGGCCTAAAACATTTACTGGCAAGTATCACTTTCCTGTTTCCGATGGTAATGGTTGTCGTAGGTTTGAGCGTTGCGTTACGGTGAGTCCGGTTCGCTGTTTTGGTTAAAAAAATCACCGAATTAGATATTTCGTAAATAAACATATTATCGAAATAATCTCTAAAATGGGTTCGTTTAATTCTATCGGGTTCACTGGCTAGGGTGGCGTTTCTATAGTATTATATCTATCTTATACTAACCTGGTAAGCTTTATTTTATTCAAATTTCTAATATCACCCTAACATTATTTAACAATTTTTAACCGTTACTAACATGCTGAAATTTATACTAACAGGTTAACTTATTAACACTAACAACCTATTAATACTCATATTAGCTTGAACTAATGGTATGGTTAACATCCCAATTTAATATTCCTACCTACTCATACATTGTTTAATACCCAAAACTCTTTCTTTAACTAGTAACCTGCCAACTTATCAAGGCTGTCCCTTAGTTAATAACCTGCCAACATTATTCAATACTCTCTCTTAGCTCTTTTATGTACATGCTGTCTCCTTCACAACTTTGTAATTTCATTCCCCTTCATTATTTTTAACAGGGCTGACTCACTCTTATCCCTTTATCATATGAATACTCTCTCTCCATCTATATTCATGTAACCAGGCTGTCAACTTCTTTTACTCTTTTTTTTTTTGCTAAGGCTGCACTTATCTTTTTATTTCATTTCTCTCAACTCTCTTTCTTACTTCACATGGGCTGTCTAACCTTTTCTATCTCTCCAACCCTCTCTCTCTCTCTCTCTCTCTGTTACTTCCTCTTTATTTCATTCTGTTCTTTTATGTTTAATTTCATTTTTTTTGTTCTCACAACTTGCAGCAACAAATGAAAAGGAAGGGGTTCGAAAATCTCGCACCGGAGGAGGAAGCACGGAGGGGCGCCGGCACAGGGGGCTCCGGGCGGCGGCCGCCGGCACCTGGAGGCGTGGCTTCCGGCCTGGCGGCGCTGGCGCACGCGCGAGCGAGCTGGGCTGCTGATCTCCGGCGACGACGGCTCCGGATGAGGGTTGGGGTGGTCGGCCATGGTGAGGGGAGGAGGAAGGAGAAAGAAGAAGAAGGAGATCTGGGTTTTGTTGTGGTTTAATTCCAGAAATTGGTTTGATCTGAAGTTGGTGTTTTTGAATCTGAAATTTGTTTGTGTTGATGCTTTCCTCTCTTGGTTCTGATTTCAAAAATCAGTTTTGGGGTTTGTATTTTGGAAAAAAAACTGGTTTGGATTTGATTTGTTGGGGGAAATTGGTTGATTTGTGATGAGAACTTGAGTTGGGAAAATCATTGTGTTGAGGGCTGATTGGATTGGGGATTTGCAGATCGTCGTTTGCAGGGTTGAAGATGGTGGGTTTGCAGATGAAATGATGCCTTAAGAAGAAGTTAGCAGGGGACACGCTTGCTTCTTTTGTCAAGGATATGATTTTGATTAAGACTGAGTTAATGAAGTCTTTTGACTAAAAGAGAGACGTGTGTGTGTGTTTTGATTTGAAATGGAAGAGCAATGAATCCGCCTAATGAAACGTGTGTGTTTTGACACGTTAGCGGTCATGAATTTTTTTTTGTTTTGTCAAATAGGTTAGGCAAGATTAGGATAGGTATTAAATGTAACCTTTTGACTTAATTCGAGGGGGGAATGGATCTGATTTCAAAAACGTGATACACTTTTTAATCCTACTTATAAAAATTATAATGTGAATAACAGGTTATATTAAGTTAGGAAATTAAATGATTAAGATAATTAAGCAAGGTTAAATGTAATAAAGTAATTAGTAACTTAATTAAAGTGGTGGTGAAAAAGTAATTACTGAAATAATTAAAGTGATTAACAATCGGTAATTAGCACGATAATTTAGTTAAAGTGATTTGTTAAACTTGATAGTCGATTAATGATGACACAGTAAAAACGAAATCGGAGACGCCCTCGCGTTGACATGTACGGACGAAAATTTATCTGGATGACTGAAGTAGTTACCAGCACGCACGATCGAAAAATACGTTGAAGAATACTGGCCGTTACAAACAAGAAGAACATGATGATGAGGTGCATTGGAGCCAAGTAGAGGAAGCTGAATGTCCACATCTTGAGGACCTAGATGAGATGGATGATGGGGTGCGTGTCGACCATGTTGATGACACGATGAATTTCTTTGTTAGTGGTGATGTTGAGGTGGAGGCATATGAAGTCATGCGCGAGATTGATGATTTTGGAGAGCCAAATTCTTGTTTCCATCTACGTCATATTCCCATTTTGAGGTGTACGAGTGCATGGGACGGACTGTTGAGAGAGCTTTCTTTGATGATGTTGAGGATGATATGTTCGAGGGAGCAAGCTTACATACCATGACGGAGCCTGAGCTAGACATTCCTCCTACTTCAGTGCAGCAGGTTATATACCCTTCACCTCGGGATGCACACCAAGCCATCATCCACGATGATTTTCAGGACAGCCTGGAGATGACTGCAGAGCCTATACTTCTTGACAACAAGGATCATGAGAGCGAAGGCGAAGGCGAAATGATTTATATCGAGCCTGAGTTTTCTTTTTCTCCAGATTTGTCTCTACAGCCAATTCCCTCTCCTCCTGAGATCTTGCATCAACCACATCCTAGCGCCATTATTCAGGGAAGTTTCCACCATATCATACCTTGCATTTCTGAATCCCAATTTGCACTTCCGCACATTTTTGATTCAGATTGTCATCGTTTACATTTAAATTCTTTTTCTGACAACCCATTTTGGAATGCTTTTGTTGCAGGGCATGAGGACACAGATTGGATTGATGCAGCTCGTCTCCCATATGATACATATTATCCAAAAAGGACGCTTGGAGTTGCATTGCTGGAATCCAAGGAGGCCGGTGGAGGCCTAGCTCCAAAGCAGCTGGCGGAGGAGCGAAAGGAGCTGATGGATTAGTTACCTCCGCCGTCATACATCCGAGATCCACCTTTTGACCGCGGTGATTTCTATCTAGTAGTGTAGATAAATAAAATAAATGTTTAATTTTATTTCTTTCGTATGATTTTATTTTCTTTTCTTATCTTTTACCGAGATCTAATACTCTTCCCACATTGAGGACAATGTGTATTTTAAGTTGGGGGAGAGTGTTAGAATCTTTATAAATGCTAGGATTTTTATTAGAATTTTTTTGACATCCATTTTGCCATCACCTAATATCATGCATGTACATCATTTACCCTCCTTGCTCTACGGGGAAGAGTCGTTTGAAATCACTCATTTGGTTAAAAATGATGCGGGATATATCCTAGCGCCATTATTCACGGAAGTTTCCAGAGTGTTAGAATCTTTATAAATGCTAGGATTTTTGCTTATTCAATTGATTGAACGGGAAAACGCACAATTGATTGAACCGGAAAACGCGCAAAGGAAGCATGCCTTCCACTCCAAAGTGTATGAGCGTCAACGCAATATAAAATTTATAACAGGTGAGTACCGGGTTGGATCACGGGGACAAGTCGTTTTGTAATCGCAAATTCAATCGATAAAGGAGAGATAACGGTGGTTAAAAACCAACTAAGCTACGATTGATGGTAGGGTGTGAAAATGGTTGAAACTATCTTCCTATCTACGCACTAAGGGTGGAGAGCCGAATTGGCGAGCAACGAGGAGGACTTATGTGATGTGTGAGTGAGTGAGTGAGGTTGTGGGAGTAGTAATTCATCTCGAATATAACTCAATTGTTATCCTGGCTAAGGGACGAACAATCGGTGGATGTGGAATTTCATCGAACATGTGGGGTGCAAAAAAAGTAGTGTATGAAAAAAAGAGAAATACTTTGAGCAAAGAAGAGAGTGTCGACTATGATAGTTCCTCTCTATGGATTACCCACCAGGGTTCCATCAACAACCAACATCTCAAAGTTCCATCCACCAAATAGAAAATGGAAACATGCTAGAGATGAAATCACAACCCAAGCAACAACAATCACAAAACACAATCACACAAGAGAGATCTAGCTATCCATGATGAAAAAGAAGACATTTTATCTCTAGAAATAATCATCCAATACAATAAAAATAGCTAAACTAAAATTACACAAGAGTTAAGAAATAGTTCACCAATGTGTCACTCAAAGATGGAATCCTCCTACTCAAGTGCTCCTCCAAGCTCCAACCTTTATCAAACTTCCCCCAAGCCCTAGGTTGAAGAAGATGAAGACTAGAATGAGGGAAATAGAGGGGGGAGAAGCCCTAAAATAGTCCTCAGCTGAACTGGGTCTGAAAATAAGTCAATCGGGTCGGATTCTGGCCCAAACCTGCAAGCAATGCCACAAGCAGCAGAAAATGTCAGCACCGTCACCCTGTCTTGCGAACATTCTAGAAAAATCATCCGAACTCAGAATGACTTGTTTCAAGCAGCGATGGAACCGTAACAAAGTGTACTACAACTGAAACATATCACTAGGCCGGAATATATACTGGAATGAAAGTAGAATTCTGCACAAGTGTGGAATAGCAGAATTTCCAGACCAGAAATTTTCAGCACCGTCACCCTGTCTTCCAAAAAATACAGTAAATTTCTATGACCTCCAAAAATTCTAGAAAAATATGCGTTGGATTCGAGACCTCACGAACTTCAACTGAAAAATAATTGGAGACTAAGATGAAGATGCTAATAAGCTGTAAAAATTATGTCTTATGCATATAAAAACGATAAGATCCAAATATGATAATATCATGAAAACGCAAGTAATGGAGCTAAAATGTGAATGATACATGCACAAAGAGCACCGAAATGGGGGATAAATATACAATTTTTATTTCGAATCATAACGCAGGGTTGTCGAGCTCACCTCGTAGGTGGGAAGCCCGAGGGAGGCTTGGACGGTCACTGAGTCTTCCCCGATGGTCGTCGAGAGATCGGCCAAGGAGGCTGAGGAGGCATTGTCCCTCGTCCATGAGGTGCACAGAAAGGAGAAAGCTGAGCTTTGATCCGAGCTAGGCACACTGCGGCAAGTGGACCCCGCTTGGCTCGTCGATGAGGTCCAGAGGGGTATGAGGATGTCCTGGCCTCGAGGATCGCGGAGTCCCTCCAGGAGGAATTTCGGATGTACGAGGACATTTTGGATCCGAAGATTGCGAGGTCCTTTCGAGGAGGGTTCTTATTGTTCGAGGAGCAGGTACAAAGAATGCTTCCCCGTTCTCCAGTTGCCCCTGGGCATCCTACTGGTTCGGAAGGAGATGAAGCACCTGGGGATGCTTCTTCGCGAGCTCATGCGTCATAGGCAGAGCAGCCCCTTTTTTGTTCTTCTTTTTTCGTTTATCAAACTGTAAGAAGAAACATTTTAGTTGAAATGGATTTTTCTTTTCTTCTGCATCATCACCATGTTTGTGCTTTCAGAATTGTCTTTGATCTGGTTTGGTTCTGCCCCCTCTCGCTGCTCAAGTTGGGGTCATTCGCTGACTTGACCTGCGGGAGGTATCCATAGAGGGGACTGTTCCTAGTCCTTTGTGCGGTCCATGGTCACTCTGTTGGGGGAATTTTCCCCAGCCTTGGTTTGGGACCAACTTGCTGGAGGGTTGTGTAATGCCCTGCTAAGCAACTGCACAAGTACTAGAGGGGGGTGAATAGTACTTTAAAATAATTTAGAGGCTAATTCCTAATTACTTGCAAACTCTACCAAACAATGCGGAAAATGCGGAAATGTAAATGTTAGACAACAAAGAAACAATCGCAAACAACGATATTACTGTGTTCGGATCCACCCAAGTCTCCCCGACTTGTTCCCGGTGATCCTACGTCCCAACCACCCGGATCCCCTCCAGATACTTGAGTTAGAAACCCTAACTCAAGATTTCCACTATGAAATACTTGTGAAAAACCTTCACAAGTCAAATCATACACAAAGTAATTTGTGACTCCCACAACCCGTGATCACAACCACACTCTCACAACCTAGAGTGAAACTTACAATATGAAAGTAAATGAAATAGAAACTTCTTACCGACAAAATACATATGCCTTGAGTATACTTACGAATTAGGGCAAGGATGATTTTGAGGAAGAAGAAGTGGCACCAAACCCTAGCTCCAAGATGTAGATCAGCGATGGAGAGCTATGGGGATGTTGGTGACCTAGAATCAAGCACTTGGCTTGGAAGGCTTCACACTCAATGAATCTCTCTTTGGAAGTAAGAGTGAGGAGAGATTATTGAATGGAATGAAAGAGCTTTGAATGAGCTTGGAATGATTTCTCTTGATCTCTAAACTTGCAATAATATCAGCCTTAACTGCAATGAATGCAGCCCATCAAGTATTTATAGGATAGAGGAGAGAGAGAAAGAAATTCGAGTCATTAAATGCTCCAACAGCTCTTTTCTGAACTCCACTAGTCGGTCAAAGAACAACCACCGACCGACTAGTTCATCAACTAGTCGGTCGGTCAATTAACGTATACCGACTAATGGAAGAACAGCCAAAAGGTTGAAGCACAGACAAAAGGAACTAGTCGGTCCAAGAAGAGTAGCTGACCGACTAGTTTCACAACTAGTCGGTCGGTTACTTAACTGAGACCAACTAAGAGATAAAACTAAAGTCTGAGCACAAATTGATTTAGTCGGTCCAAGAACAAATGTTGACCGACTAGTTCATCAACTAGTCGGTCGCCAAATGAGCATAGACCGACTAACGATAAACAATAAGTTAGGTGAAAATTAGCATGTACAGTAAAACTAAACTAGTCGGTCCAAGAAGGAAAGTTGACCGACTAGTTCATCAACTAGTCGGTCGATCAATGAACACAGACCGACTAATGATAAACAGTAGCTCAGGCTCAAATGTGCATGTACATGGAAACCTCAACTAGTCGGTCACAGAAGCATCACTGACCGACTAGTTCACAAACTAGTCGGTCGGTGAGTCAACTTAGACCGACTAACTATAAACAGTAAAGAGCTTAGAATTGACTGACAAAAACTAGTCGGTCCAAGAAGCTTTACCGACCTACTAGATCACCATCTAGTCGGTCAGTTCTTCTTCTTGAACCAACTAACATGCATTAGAAGTCGCGAATCGAAGCGCGAAGCTTCGGGAAAGTTTGTATAGACTTCTACTAAGATCCTAGAGCTAAGATATGAGCGTTATGAAGATTTAAACCGTAAGACCTACTCAAGGCTTAACATTCTACGAAAGAAGCTTAAAGACTATAAATAAAACTTGACGATACCGTCTTCAATAGCTTCAATCGAATCTTCATGACTTCTAAAATGGTCCATATGCTTCAACGAAGCTTTAGGCATACGATCACGTGCTTTGATAAGTCTCGAGATGTCGCTTTGGATGTTCATATGAATTTTGCGACGATCTCCATAACTGCGCTCACAAGTTGTTAGTTCACGATATATTTATGTTTGTTCATCATCAAAAACCAAATCCGGGGAGTCCAATATCCAATATTCTCCCCCTTTTTGGTGATGACAAACCAACATAAAAAATAATCAACAATAATAATTCAAATGAAATTTACTTACTCCCCCTGCATTGATGACACGTTAATTCCAAATTAAACAATAATAATACGCATCAAGCAGACGAGTAAAGTATATAGATGAGAATCGAATATTGAAATATTGAATACCAAATGTGGGTTATTGAAAATATCGGATTTGAAAATCCATTTATATATCTTAACTCCCCCTGAATCTAACATATCAAATTAGATTCTTGGAAAAATGCTCTAAATTTTCATTTAGCACATCGTTATTATTATATCTCTCCCCCTTTGGCATAAGCAAAAAGAGCGGGAGGAGATCAACGACAACAACAATGGCTTCAAATTAAAAGGCACGGGAGTCGTAGAATACGACGACGGTTCAAGTGACACCAAAGAAAAAAACGAGTAAAATCAAGGCGTGTCAATGAAACCATAGTCGATAATCGTAAAACGGAATCATCAAAAACTCAAATCGATTTTACGGATTGAGTTATGGAATATACTCTCCAATATCAACATTCTTGGTTAATTTAGTGCATGGAAAAAAATTCTATGTTTCCATAGAAGAAATTTCCATTAAACCAAGTTAATATCATCGAGCGACGAAATCAAACATCAGAGACATAAAAGAAATTATAAATTGAGCACAATAGAATGAAATGTCAACTGTGATGTATATATATATATAATATGAACCAGAGTACATCAAAAGTATACATCACTGACATACAAAACATCGATCCAACGATCGGGGCACACAAAACTACATCAAAATAGCACACACGACATAAGAATGTCACAAAACATACAACATCATCAGAATACATCATCATACATCCAAAAGTATCAAAATACATCAAAATGATCCAGAACCACACTCAATCCTACCCAAACTCTCTCACACTAGATGTATCATCCAAGGAGCATCGGAGAGTCCTCAAAGAAGCTCAAGAGGAAGCGGCATGATCTGCAGCAGCAACAGGCTCTGCAGGAGAAGCGGTGGTCACAGGAACATCTGGAATGTCAACGGGAGCGACGGCAGAAGTGGCAATCTCTGGAGCAGCAACAGTAGTGGCCTCAGGAGCACCAGTCGGAGCATCCACCGCAGGAGCGGTGGCAACAGGTGTGCTCTCGGGGGCACCAGTCGGAGCATCCACCGCAGGAGCGGTGGCAACATGTGTGCTCTCGGGGGCACCAGCAGACGAAGCAGCAGCAGCATCACCAGAAGTGCCCTCGGGGGCACGAGTAGAAGCACGAGCAAGATCCTCAATGTCCTCCTCATCCAACTCATCATCGTCAGAAAAAGACGGAGGGACCTCAATATCAAGGTGACGAGCTATACGGCAGAGAATCTCCTCAGAACGAGCCTGACGAGACTCCAAACGTCGCAGAGAACGAACGAGCTCGGCAAGTGTGGAAGATGGAGCAGCTGAGGCAGAGGCAGAGGCTGACGCTGAAGGTGTCGTCCTCTGAACGTGACAGAGCGCCGCAAGAGAATTCTTGACGGCCGTCGCGTTTAGGGGAGGACCAAGTGGACGCTCATCGTCAGGAGGCAATGTGACATGGAAGTGACGGAATACCAGAGTCAACAAGCACGGGAAGGGGATATGAGCCGATTTCGTGGACTTGCGAATACACTCGAAAGAGTCCATCTTATCGAGTATAATGCGAGCCCAGTTAATCGAGCTCCCCATGAAAATAGCATAGATCAACTTCAAGAAAGGCTAGGACGGTAGAGATGAGGAGCCGTACTTGGGAAGCAAGCACGAATTCAGAATCAAATTTAGGACCCACACGATAGGCTTGAAGGATTTGGAGGGCACGCCAATCATGGCGGGAGGAATCTCATGGAAAATCTGAGAGAGGACGACCTGATCAAGGGAGGTGATATCATCAATAGAAATGTCAGAGGGGAGGAGGCCAGATGAGGAGATACCCAAAATCTCTTCTAAGATTTCTGCTGTGAGGACTATAGGAGTCCCCAAAACAGTCGTCTCAACAGAGTGGGTCCCATCGTACTGACCCCGGATCCTATTGGCATAGAAAAGTTTTACTAGGCGAGGGTAGGGGTGGGGGTTCGTCTTCGGGTCATATCGAAGGTAATCGAGTAGACCGGAGGACGAAAGAAGATCGGCGAGGCCTAGGAAGTCACTAAACTGGACGAAATGCTCCAGAAGCAGTGGGCAGTGTTTGATACGGTTGTAAGCCGCGAGACACAAAGGGTCGTCGCGACACAACGAGATATCGACACCGCCTACCGGCATCGGGGCCTTTCCCTTAGGCTTACGGGTAGATGTACGTGGTCGGGAGCTAGACTCAGGATGGGTAGGAGGAGTGGGTTCCCTATGAGTCTCTGGCTCGGGTATGAACTCGGTATCGGAATCCGTAGGAGTATGGAAAGAAGAACGAGACGCAAGTTCATTGGGCATGGGTTTAGGCTTGGGTTGGGTTCTAGGTTGAGCACAGGGCTTCGCTTTCGTCGTCCTCTTACGCTTAAGAGGAGGCGAAGACGAAGAGCGTTCGGTAGGCTTTGAATGGCGTTTCGGAGGAGGGGGGTCTGAGGGTGGCGAATCGACGGTCATAGGCGAAGGGCCAGAGGGAGTGATCGGGATACGTGTACGAGACATAAGCGCGGCACGACACAAGAGATCGGAATGAAGAAACCCTAATCACAAACTCTAGTAAGCGAAACAACTAGAAACCCTAGCCGAAATCAAGTGAAAAACCTAACCCTAAGCGCAGGAAATGAACCCTAGAACTAGGAGAGGGAGGAGAGATCACCTAGGGAGAGAGGGCGACAGTCGGCGACGGTGGGATTGGACGGAATCCGGCCGGACACGACGGAGAGGGAGGAGGGAAGTCGAAAGGTCGGGGTTTTGAGCTGAGAGAGAGGAGTTGTCGATCGACTGAAATGAGAAATAGCCGACTAAATCGAGTTTAAGTCGGTCGGGAGCTCAAAAGACAAATCAGTCCCTGGCACTACTAGTCGATCACAGTTCAAGCACTGACCGACTAGATACGATCTAGTCGGTCGGTCAATGAGCTTGAACCGACTAGTTGTAAACAGTAACTGAAGGCAAATTTCCTGACAAGATTTAGTCGGTCTAAGCTCATTCACTGACCGACTAGAACTGAATCTAGTCGGTCGGCCAATGAACTTGGACCGACTAAGAGAGTTCAAAAATTGAAAATCTTTGAAATTTGATTTCTCTCCTAATCACACTTGGATGAAACATCAAAATACTCTCATTAATCATTATACTACCCCATTAAACATCGAAAATCTGAAATTTGACGATTACGCAAAAATCGAGCGAAAATTCCGAAAATTTAACAAAAATCCAGAATATTTCAATACTTCAAGCATAAGCAAATATAACGAATAGAATAGCATGCAAGAATATTGAATAAAAATGAATCCTATATCTCAGATTCACCCATAATCCCCAATTCTCGACGTAACCGCACAAAGGAGTCCTCCTTTAGGGGTTTCGTGAAAATATCGGCGATTTGCTTCTGGGTTTCAACATACACTAATATAATGTCCTTTTTAGCAACATGATCATCTAAGAAATGGTGTCAGACATCTATGTGTTTCGAACAGGAATGATGTACCGGGTTCTTGGAAAGACATATTGCACTTTGGTTATCCACCATGATAGTGCAAGTATCACAGTTTATACCAAAGTCTTTAAGTGTGTGTCTCATCCAAAGAACTTGAGCACATGCGGCACCGGCGGCAATGTATTCCACCTCGGTGGTTGAAAGTGATACGGAATTTTGCTTCTTGGAAAACCAAGAGACAAGGGAATTTCCTATAAAATGGCAAGTGCCACTAGTACTTTTCCTGTCGGATTTGCATCCCGCATAATCGGCATCACTATATGAGATTAACTCATACGTGCTAGATTTTGGGTAAAGTAATCCAAAATCAAGTGTATAACTTAAATAACGGAAAATACGTTTTACCGCTACTAAGTGAGACTCCTTAGGTTGAGACTGATAACGAGCACATACGCATACGGCAAACATAATATCGGGCCTACTTGCGGTAAGATAAAGTAAACTACCTATCATATCTCGATATAGACGAATGTCTACATCCTTACCGCACGTATCCTTATCAAGATGCGTAGTCGTGCTCATTGGAGTCTTCTTTCCAGAGGCATTCTCCATTCCAAATCGCTTAAGCAACTCCATCGTATACTTCGTTTGGTGGATGAAGATTGCATCGTCCATTTGGCGAATTTGGAGACCTAAGAAATATTTGAGCTCACCCATGTGGCTCATCTTAAAATGATCCTTCATCACATTAGAAAACTCTTCGCAAAGAGCAAAGTTAGTAGCACCGAAAATGATATCATCAACATATATTTGAACTAAAATTATATCATTATTCGAATACTTAACAAATAATATGGAATCAACTTCTCCCATTTTAAATCCTAAATCCAAAACAAAATTCTTTAGACGGTCATACCAAGCTCGAGGAGCTTGTCTCAAAACGTAAAGAGCTTTCTTAAGTTTAAAAACATGATTTGGAAATTTTTCATTAATAAAGCCCGGAGGTTGAGAAACATAAACTTCCTCAACAACATCTCCGTTTAAAAATGCACTTTTTACATCCATTTGAAATAATTTAAAATCCTTATGGCATGCAAAAGATAATAGTAATCTAATTGATTCTAATCTAACAACCGGAGCGAAGGATTCTTCGAAATCAATACCTTCCTCTTGACGGTAGCCTTGAGCAACTAACCGAGCTTTGTTCCGGACGACGACTTGGTTTCGTCGGTTTTGTTCTTGAAGATCCACTTTGTCCCTATGACGGTGTGGTTCTTCGATGGCAAAGGAACAAGCTCCCAAACTTCATTCCTCTCGAATTGAATGAGTTCCTCCTCCATGGCTAAGATCCAAGCGCTATCTTCACATGCTTCATTAACATTCTTTGGCTCTATCGAGGAGAAAAAGGCACAATGAGCGAAGTAGTTCACTTGCGATCTCGTCTTGACACTATCATGGATATTGCCAATGACTTGCTCATGAGGATGGTCACGAACGGTATGAAGCCGTTTGGGAATACCTTGATCACTAGGAACATTCTCAACAACTTCATTAGACAGGTTAGTCTCAATAGAATTAATAGAATCATTAGAGTTAGAATTACCAATTGAATCACATAAGACATCCATAGAGTCATCATCATTAGTAATTCTAGTTGGAACAAATCCTTCATTAAATGACACATGAAGCGATTCCTCGATCGTTGAGGTTCGTTTGTTGTATATCCGGTAGGCTTTGCTACGCGAAGAATATCCAACAAAAATCCCCTCATCGGATCTTGGATCGAATTTGTCCAAACTACCATACGTGTTCTTAATAAATCATTTTGAACCAAAAACACGAAAATGTTTAACTTGAGGCAACCTACCAAACAACAATTCATAACAAGTTTGTTTAGTGCCGGGCCTCAAAAGTATTCTATTAAACACATAGCAAGCGGTATGTACCGCTTCCGCCTAAAATTGATGGCCAAGTTGGTTATCATCAAGTATAGTGCGAGCACATTTCACTAGCGTCCTATTCTTTCTCTCAACAACACCATTTTGAGGAGGTGCGCGAGGGAATGAAAAGGTGTGTGTAATACCAACTTCATCACAAAATGTCTCAAAAGACTCATTCTCAAATTCACCTCCATGATCACTACGAATAGTGACAATGGTGGTTCCTAAGAGATTTTGTACTTTCTTAACAAAAATTGTGAAGTTTTCAAAAGCTTCATTTTTATTACACAATGAAAATACCCAAGTAAACCTAGAAAAGTCATCAACGATGACAAGTCCATATCTAGCATTACCTAATGAAGCAACTCTAGTTGGCCCAAATAAATCTAGATGTAATAGCTCTAGAGGCCGCTTAGAAGAAATGCTTTTCTTAGGTTTAAATGAAGATTTTGGAAGCTTGCCTCGTTGACACGAGTCACAAAAGCTTTTCTTTTGAAAGACAAGCTTAGGGAAGCCTCTAATAGAATTTAACTTGGAAAGCTTAAAAAGTGTTCCAAAGTTCACATGACCAAAACGTCGATGCTATAAGTGTTGTTCACTTGTGTTGGCAATAAGACATTGTTCATGTGATCTTGGAAGATCTAGGATATATATATCCTTATGGCGTGTGCCGGAAAACAATAATTCATTATTATCTTTTCTTAAAATATGGCACATTCCTTTCGCAAAGTTAACTTTGTAACCTTTGTCACAAAGTTGACTTATTGAAATGAGATTGTGGTTTAATCCTTTAACAAGGTAAACATCACATATAATGGGTTTAGAAGGATTACCCACTTTACCAACACATATGATGGTTCCGCTCTCGTTGCCTCCAAATACGACGCGGTTTCCATTTGCAATGGGAACCACTCCGGAGATCAATTCAGCGTCACCCGTCATGTGTTTTGAACACCCGCTATCGAGTATCCAATTCCCCTTGGAGCTAAATTTAAATTTGTTGCTCCTTTCCTTTTTCTTTTCTTTGAGTACCTAAAGATAGAAAATTTCATATCATGGTACCCAAGGTCATTGGGTCCAAAAGATTAGACCTTTGGAAGCCAAGTCCAATTGGACTTAGACTTCCCCACATAATTTCTACTATGCACAACATCCGAAAAATAAGCATTCATGTAAACTTGTTTTTCATCCATGCTTGTGTCCTTTGGGCTCCAAATTGTGAATATTTTGGGAGCCCTCATCCTATTGGGTGCATGCATGCATTGTTGGTTTCTACGTGATGCATGTCGTGGATAGGCATAAGGAACATGATGGAATGGTGCATGTAGATAGTTATTCATACGATGATGTGGGTGAACATATGCATGTGGAGGAACACGTTAGTGAGGGTGTCTCACATGGTGTGCACATACCCGTGAACGTGTAGCATAGAAATCATCATATGTGTGAGCCGGTGGAGTAGGACGTGTGTTCCTATGTGGCATAGTATTGGTGTACATATAAGCATGCACCTTCTTTGGAGGTCCACCCAAAGTGGGTTTCTTTCCGAAAGAGGGTGTGGACGAGGTGGAAGCACCATTGGTAGATGAACTACCAATAGAGTGTTTGCTACCACTCGTTGAGTCACCGGAAGTTGGCCTAACAAAAGTAGTGGCCGATGTAGTGCCCTGTGGTAGCTACTGCACACGTACTAGAGGGGGGGTGAATAGTACTTAAAATAATCAAGATAGTTATTCCTAATTATTGTGCAAGAAACAAACGACAATGCGGAATTAAACAACTATCAACAAGAATTAAAACATACGCAAACAAACAATATTACTGGGTTCGGATCCACCCAAGTCTCCCCGACTTGTTCCCGATGATCCTACGTCCCAACCACCCGGATCCCCTCCGGATACTTGAGTTAGCAACTCTAACTCAAGATTTCCACTAAACCCACTTGCGGAAACTCCACAAGTGCAATCGACCTACAATCGATTCCGGTGAATCCCACAACCCGGGATCACACAAACTCTCACAACCGAGAGTGTACAACAATTCAATGAAATGAAATGAAATAAACTCTTACCGTACAAAATCCTATGCCTTGAGTAAACTTACCAAATTAGGGCAATGATGGATTTTGAGGAAGAGGATGTCACCAAACCCTAGCTTCAAGAAGATGACCAGCAAAGGAAGCCTAGGGTGGAGTATGGTGACTAGGATCAAGCTCTTGGCTTGAGAAGCTCACAAAGGAGAGAATCTCTCTTGAGGAAGATGGCTCAAAGAGTGAAGGGAGAGATTCTTGTGAGGGAGAGAGAGCTTTGAATTAGCTTGGGAGAGCTCTTCTCTTAGGTCTGAAATTGCTTGGAAATAGGACCTCTAACTCCTCTTCAAACGAATCAGGATTCTATTTAAAGGGGCAAGAGAAATCGAGTTTGAAAGAATCCCAACGGCTCTATTCTGAAGCAGACTAGTCGGTCAAAGAAGGATCACTGACCGACTAGTTCATCAACTAGTCGGTCGGTGATACAACGTAGACCGACTAACTGTAGAACAGCCAAGAAGTCGAAGTACAGGCAAAGACAACTAGTCGGTCTAAGAAGACTTGCCGACCGACTAGTTTCACAACTAGTCGGTCGGTGAATGATCTTTGACCGACTAACGTCGAAATAGAATAAGCTGACTTCAAGATGACTTAGTCGGTTTAAGAACAAATGCTGACCGACTAGTTTCTCAACTAGTCGGTCGGTAAACGTTCTTTGACCGACTAACTCGAAACAGTAGCTCAGGCTGAAAATGACTGTACACAACTAGTCGGTCTAAGAAGAACTCCTAACCGACTAGATCGTCATCTAGTCGGTCGGTGACTCTTCTTTGACCGACTAACTGTAGACAGAGAAAGAGCTGAATATAGAGAAGGCAAACTAGTCGGTTCATGTAGAGTTGCTGACCGACTAGATCGTCATCTAGTCGGTTGGTAACTCTTCTTGAACCAACTAACATGCACAAGAAGCCGAGAGAAGAAGCGATAGGCTTCGGGAAAGTTTCTAATGGCTTCTATGAATATCCTAGCTCTAAGATATGAGCGAAATGAAGTATATAATGTAAGTCCTACTCAAGGCTTAACATTCTAATCTATGAAGCTAGAAGACTATAAAATAAACCTTACGAGCCGTCTTCAAAGCTTCAATCTTCATTCCTCTTGACTTCAATATTGCTCCTTGAGCTTCAACGAAGCTCCAGGCACACGATCAGCATATTGAGAAGTCTTGAGACGTCGCTTTTGTTGTACGTGGTATTTTGGCTACGATCTCCATAACTGCGCTCACAAATAAGTTAGTATCCATTATTTATGTTTGCTCATCATCCAAAACCAAATCCGGGGAACCATATCACAACAGCCGATTTGGATGAACTTCCCATCGTATACCCCAAGCCAATGTGGTGATTGGCCGGAAGTAAGTCACTTAGGATTTTATCCAAATGGTCCTTACCCTTATTGAATTTATTAATTCGGCCTAATGTGTTCTCATATTTCTCGGTGAGAGAACGCATAGAAGCATCCAAAGTGGATACTTGCGATATGAGCACATAAACACGAGATTTAAGATTCTCATTCTCAATACTCAAAGTCGAGTTTTGAGAAGTCAAATCCGCTATCTTGTGTTCCTCCGGATCTTCAATGCTAACATGTTCAAGTTGAGTCTTAAGATTAACAATCTCATTCTTCAACCCTTCAACAACGGTGTCGTTGTTGGTGATGATAGTTTTAGGCGAGGTTTGAATGCTAGCTAAGTCATCTTTTACTTTAGTATACCTATTTACTAATTTAGTATACTTAGACCACAATTGAGAATTAGCATTCCTAAGGTCATCCATAGTTACCTCATCGCCTTCGTTGTCGCTATCATCGGAAGAGGAAGATCATTGATCATGCTCCTCTCTTGCCATGAAGCACATGTGTGCTTGCTCCACTTGCTCATCGTCCGACTCTCCGCTTGAGGAATCCTCGGAGTCGGTGAATGTTGCCCCGACAAGCCCCTTTTTGTTCCCTTTCTTGTACTTCTTGGACTAGTCGTACTTTGGCGCCTTCCACTTCTCCTTTTGCTTGTTTAAAGGACACTCCGCTTTCATGTGTCCTGGCTTGTTGCATTTAAAGCACAAAGAAGAAGAGGCGTTAGAAGAATTGAACTTTGACTTGTTTTTGAAGTTACCTTTCCGGAAGAACCGGTGAACTTCTTGGCCATGAGAGCCATGGACTCCAAGTCCAACTCGTTTTCCGAGTTCTCATCATCGGTTGATGTGGAAGTATATGGATCGGCCTTGAAAGCAATAGCTTTCTTCTTTGCCTCTTCTTGTTGTAGGTAAGACTTCATCTTTTCCTGCAATTTCAACTTGCTATCCTTGCGTACCTCATAAGACATCAAGCATCACTGACCGACTAGTTCACAAACTAGTCGGTCGGTGAGTCAACTTAGACCGACTAACTGTAAACAGTAAAGAGCTTAGAATTGACTGACAAAAACTAGTCGGTCCAAGAAGCTTTACCGACCTACTAGATCACCATCTAGTCGGTCAGTTCTTCTTCTTGAACCAACTAACATGCACAAGAAGTCACGAATCGAAGCGCGAAGCTTCGGGAAAGTTTGTATAGACTTCTACTAAGATCCTAGAGCTAAGATATGAGCGTTATGAAGATTTAAACCGTAAGACCTACTCAAGGCTTAACATTCTACGAAAGAAGCTTAAAGACTATAAATAAAACTTGACGATACCGTCTTCAATAGCTTCAATCGAATCTTCATGACTTCTAAAATGGTCCATACGCTTCAACGAAGCTTTAGGCATACGATCACGTGCTTTGAGAAGTCTCGAGATGTCGCTTTGGATGTTCATATGAATTTGGCGACGATCTCCATAACTACGCTCACAAGTTGTTAGTTCACGATATATTTATGTTTGTTCATCATCCAAAACCAAATCCGGGGAGTCCAATATCCAACGGGTTGCTCCCGGCCTCATGGTCGTATCAGGTCCGACCTGCTGGGGAAGTTGCCCTCAGCCTTATGGTCAGTTTATGACCGACCTGTTGAGGGAGTTACCCCTAGCCTTATGGTCTGTTTAGGACCGACGTGCTGGGGGAGATGCTCCCAGCCTTTTGGTCGGTTTAGGACCGACCTGCTGGGGGGTTGCAATCAGCCTTATGGTCGGTTTAGGACCGACTTGCTGGCGGAGTTGCCCCCAGCCTCATGGTCGATGCGATGTCGATCTGCTGGGGGAGTTGCCCCCAGCCTGACGGTCGACAGGTCGGTTGGCCTGCTGGGGAGTTGCCCCAACCTTATGGTCGATCGAATGATCGGCCCGCTGGGAGAGTTTCCCCCAGCCTCACGGTCGATCAAGTGATCGGCCCGCTAGGGTAGTTGCCCCCAGCCTTACGCCTGATTTGAGTGATCAGGCTG